>JARQTH010000316.1:648444-696905 GCA_030142595.1 Trachelus iudaicus
GATATATATATAAATCCCTATATTCACTGACATATATATATATATATATATATATATATATATATATATATATATATATAGGAATAATATGTTCCCGCTTCCACATATGCCAAAGGGATAAAATCGTAATTCGATAGGGTTTCCATTCTCCACTTGTCGTTCAGTGTGAAACAAAAACTTTGTTCTTGTATGTATGGACAAACATAAAAGTAATACATAGCAGGTAATTGAAACATCACAATACGTTACTGTATACGGTAGAACGTTTGAATAACCTTGAGTCGCAATTTACTCATTGGACGACAGTTGTCTAAATAGCAACCCCCCTTGGTTTTCTGGCCCTTTCAGAGCCTCGAGCCGTTAATTACACTTGGCCCATTTCTACGCTTTAGGCCTTGCTTTATCTGGCTGTTCCGCTTTTATGGATTTTCAAGAATTTAAATGTCCCGGCGAGCCCCGACGTCGTTTGACGTTGACGCGAAACCCGAGTGCTCGCCTGGCTGGCCGACTACCACCCTGGCTCTTTGCTCCTCTGCCTCTATGGCTGAAAGCGCATTAACCTTTCAGGACAAGGAATTTCCTTCCGAGCTTATAACCAACGTAATGGTCGTAATCAATGTTTTATTCCTGTACCGCCGGGCTTCCAGACTCTTAAATTATCCAGGGATGGGCAGGCGTTTCCTCTCTGGAACTTGAATTCCGAAAACTTCGTAGCCCTCAGTCTCGATAAATTTTTCACAGCCATGGGCTTGGGAGAAGTAAGGGGGGTACGCGATGAAGAGTAGCTACGGTGGGAGACGGTTCGCACCCCTAGAGGAGAGCATCACGGGATGGCTAGGTAGATGAGGCGAAGGAGGGTATTCGAAGGTGAAAAGGGAGAGGCAAAAACTTTCTACATCTTTAATGACGTCGAGCAGTCGAACTTCCACCCGCTGGCTCTGTCACCCCACAGTTATAAATCGATGTATGGGATTGGAAATGCTCGGCGAGCATGAAAATAACATAGCACCCGTCATGGTGTTAGGTAAAAAAAAACAGCGTAAGAGGCAAGAGAAAGAAAGAAAAAGGGGGAATAAAAGTTGAATAAAAAAAATACCACCGTGAGAGAGCCTATTGGAAAAAGTCCAGGAAATACGAACAACCCACCTTCGTGTTTCGCCTATCTGAACTAAAAGTGTACAGTGCATGCTGGGACGTTGGGACTCGTCGTGTCGAACCGTTCGAAAATTCACGAGACTCGCTCATTGGAGTAGCTCGTTTGTTCGGGATGGACAAGCCGGGAAAACATGGACCCAGGCCGGCGACGCCATCTCCCGACAAATTATTTACCGTGTTCTGGGTAACTCGATTTGCGCCAGCGTGTCCGAGAGACGGATCATAAAATAAAAATATACGCGTGCGTACAACAAATAGTATACGTGCGCCATATGCGAGCATGGACAGTATGTACCCGGGTACATTAATGCTGCATACGTTATAGGTATAGGACCGTACATAACTTGGTTCTATTATGCATATGGAGCTGTATGTACATGTCCTATGTAAAACGGAGAGTAGTCGACGTCTAAGAGCACAAGTACCTGTATCATCCGTTCTCCTCTATTCTCAGGACTCTCTTTTGAAACTTTTTCACGGCAAATCCCTAAAGGGGACTAAACGGGAGGAGAACGTCTACGGAGGGTAGCCTTAAGATCGATTACCATCTCTTACCGTTCCTTCTTATCTTAAACAGCTTTCGCTCGGTCCGTTATCATGGGCCGGACTTTGCTATTTCCGCCGTTATTGACAGCCGGTGGGGTCCTAGGACTCTGGCTCTTGAAAACGAAGAAAAGTTTAAATTTCACCGCGAGTAAGACAAATCTCTTTCGTTTTTCTTTTTTTTTTCGTTTTCTTTCCTTCCGTTCACTTTTACCCTGTTCATGATTCGCACTAACACATTGAGCCGATCGAAACATTTGTTCGTCGTTTTTATTCGCTGCACGCACCTCTCCGTCGCTCTTACTTTCTCATCCGCTCTATGCTCTCTTTTACACACGTGTTTCGTGTATATATACTGTAGTATGAATCGTGTATATACCGTGTAACACGCATAGCTACGTACTCGCTCTTTCTGGCTTTACCCGCCAAAAGCGGAGGGGTGTTGTTATTGATTTCCGGGAAATAAAGAACCACGAGTATCATAAACCCCAGAGGGAAAGGTAGCACTCTTTTGAGACTGCGATTACTCTGGAAGCATTTTCCATGATCAGTTTTTCCATATCCACGGTAATCACTGCCTCTTTCAAAATCATCCACAAGTAAAAACACTCTCGGCATCGTTATTGAAAATTGCGTTCGGACGATTTGAAAGCTCTGAAGTTAAGTAACTCGCCCTCAGGTGCTGGTCCATCCGAATGGTTTGATTGGAACAGGTGGACCAAAGGACGTTGCATTGTGAACACCAAGTGTATTGCGTATTGATCGTTCTTTACTTGTTGCGCAGAGCAAACTCTGGCCCGAGTCAGGACTGGCCCCATGATTGCGCAGGACTCCATTCTCTATGGACAGATGTAATTAACATCCGAATCCAAACAAGGGCAGAAGCCTGACTATTTGCATTCGATAGTCAGTCGACAAGAAAGTTAGATGAAAATCTGTCATATAACTTGATTTTCAATAGGAATAAGCACACTTTCGTCTGCCGGACCCGAGATAAAAGAGAATTTTCAGGGTATTTCGATGAGCTTGTTTACCGAATTAACCATAAAGAATTTTCCAGTTTAACAGCTTTGCGACAACATCACAAGAATTTCATCCCAATTGACTTTAACCCTTTGGTTTTATATTTTTATGCTTTACACTTATACGAATACCTGTACCTGCCCTTCCACTTGTTCCTCCACTTTACCTTTTGCTTTTATCCCTTTTGCGTCAGGGTTTAATAACAATATTCGAAATTTGGGTTATTTACTGTAGCAAAAAGTCCGTTATGAGCTTAGGTCTCCCTCCCAGCATCCACACAAAATATTTGTGGAACGATATCAGCTGCCATTGAGGCGAAAGCTAAATGGCAGAAACGAAATGGAATCGTGCAAGTTTCACGGGGAAGGAGTGTGGTCTTGCTCAATATAAAATCTCATTACGCTACTGTCTACTAGGTACATATGTACGTGTCGAGTAGAGCGGTGCAAAATAGTCGGAGTTTACGTAACTTTCCACCGGGGTGATTCGTATCGTTTAATTTGCCATTGTGTCCTCTGTGAGAAAGACACTTTTGGATAGAGTGAAAATTGCTCTGACATTTTTAACGATTTTACCCTCTCTCTCTCTCTCTTCCCAATTCCAGAGTAAAATGCGATGACATCAGACAACCTGTCATGAGCCTCAAAAGGCGCCGTGGCAATGCTGTAGGATATCGCGTAACATATCATGGACGCGGTAGTTTCATTCCTAGGAGTACTGCTTGTATTGGCCCTCTGTGCGGAACTGCCGATTAAGAATGTTTCCGGTAAGTAAAAGCACATCGCCGGAAATTCTCATCAAGCCTCAAGGCACGAACCAAGTGGAAGACGACTGCTTTGCATTGACTGATGAAATTTTCTTGGGATTTTACCGAGTCGCTCTTCATTTAGCTTAATATGCCTAAGCGGTCTCCGCGCCATCTTTCCTCCATTCTCTGCCTCTTCGAGCTTCTCCGTATATTACCTCGCTTTATCCTCGGTACCACAGTGAGAATTAAATAACGTTGATACCATTTCAGGCCAGTGTATACTTCCACTGGGTATGGAGGAGGGGAAGATTCCGGATGATGCGATAACCGCTTCTTCCAGCTACGAAATGAAGTCTGTTGGACCGCAAAATGCAAGGTTCGTTTACCACCCTATTTCGGAACATCTTCAAAGAATTCCATCTCCTGGTGTACCATCTGTCGAAATTAATTAGTCACCTAAAAAAGACGTTATCCCATCTGTTAATTTATCTTAACTAATCTTCCTTCCATTCAGTCCAAGACAATCCCTTACCGTTGCTTCGTTATCCTCAGACTACGTCAAGAGAAGAATGGTGGCGCTTGGTGTCCCAAGGCTCAGATCAGTAGCGATATACGTGAATACTTGGAGATTGATCTTACCAGGGATCATTTGATCACTTGGACCGAGACCCAGGGTCGCTTTGGCAATGGCCAGGGTCAGGAATACGCTGAGGCTTTCTTCCTCGAGTATTGGCGTGACGTCGAGTGGCATAAATATAAGAATTTAAACGGTGCCATGGTACGCAATTGATCAGTACCACATACGTGACGTTGTTTCTCGCTCTACAAGAAAACATATATCATTTTTAGGTCTTACGAGGAAATAGTAATACCTATTTGGTCGAAAAACAAAAGTTGGATCTACCGTTCGTGGCGAGTCGCGTGCGATTCATTCCTTACAGTCAGCATCCTCGCACGGTCTGCATGAGAGTTGAGATTTATGGTTGCGTCTGGGAACGTGAGTATTGATTTGTAGAGAATCGAGAAGATGTTCAGGAACGATATATCCTGTAAGAGAAGTTCATTATAATTTATCGTCTGTGGAAATTTTCACGTAGAGAGAATCGCAAGGTATGCTGTACCAAAGGGCGAGACCCTCGGCCCTAATGGATCTAACATGGAAGACTCCTCCTATGATGGAACTGAGGAAGATGGTATTATGTCCGGAGGACTTGGGCAACTGACCGACGGCATCTTCGGGGATGATCCTACGACAATCTCCAGGGGCTCCAGCAATTGGGTAGGATGGAGCAATCGTGAGAGCGTCGAGCTCATTTTCGAATTTTATGATGTCCGTGAATTTGAGAACTGCACCATACACGTCGCACATTTGCCAAGCAGGGAGATCGAGGTTTGCCATTGTCGCAAGGATTCTTTCATCTTTTCTTCCCCTCGGAAACGGTCTCCGGTAAATCTTCACCCTCGGGCTTTTCAGATACTCTCTATGGCGACCGTTTGGTTCTCCTTTGACGGAACGCAGTATCATCAAACACCAGAGAAAATCGAGATTGCAGGCGAGATTAAAGCAACCACTGCGAGCATATCAATCCCATTACAATCTAGAATCGGACGATTTCTCAAGATCGAATTGAATCCCAAATCGAAATGGCTACTCGTAAGCGAGGTCACTTTTGAGTCTAGTAAGTGTGGCCATAATCTTCTTTCCGTAGCTAATAGTGCATTTCTTTTTTTCAATAGAAAAAAATTATCTCTCAATATTTCTTTGACAGTACCAGGTTCGCGAAACTTCTCAGAGTCACTCGACCAAGTTTTCCGAGCTTGTCAAAATAACGAAACCGAAGAGTCCGCTGATATGGACAAACCAAACGGTGGATACAATGAAACGATCTTCGAGCTGAATGCCAATCTCACACCAGATGCATTTCCAGTTAGCAATTCCCAAACTTACATAGGACTTGTTAGCGGTGCATTGACCGTTATTGCACTCCTGCTAACGTGCACGATATTCCTCATGAAACAAAGGGGCCGAAACAAAGTGGCTCTACTCCAAAAGCACACAGCATTGCTCTGCGGTTCTCCGGCACCTGGAATAACGATTAATATGAAAGACATTAAAATGGCCACACCAATTGTAGTGAATGGCTTATCCCAATCAAGACTCTCCATCAAGAGTAAAACATTCTCTGGGGACGATCACACGATCCGTAGCGGAGAACATAACACAGGAAGTGAATACGAGCACTGCAGCGTCTACGAAAGGACGTACAAACTCTTCTCCGAGGAGAATCTCGGTTATGAACCTCACACTCACAAAAGTGAACATTTCTCCAGCTGCAAGACAGAATACACCGGTATATCTATAGTTATAAAAATAAGCTGAGACATCAACTCTAACCTTATACGATGTTGATATACATAAGACTCTTCTCGTAAGATGTTACAGACTTTACCAGCGAACACAGCTTCCACGATGAGAAATCTGTTGAGCGTGTAGCACCTACTCCGTTTCCTGTTAAAAGACACAATCAGACAGGTAAAACAAATCATGAAGTCTACGAAGGATACTACGCTGCTACTGATATTCTCACGGTAATACTCAATTTTGCTAACTTTCATGATACTTCATTCGGATCTTAGACGTAAAATGAATTAAGGACAAGAGAAATTTTTCTTACAGATCAAAAGAAGGGAACAGCATTCGACTTCTAGCCTCTTCACTTCGTTGCATATTCAAGACAGTATGCATCTTACGGGTACGGGAAACTCCTACAATATTCAGCATATCTCGAGACACAGATTAAGGATTTTGGACAAGCTCGGCGAAGG
This sequence comes from Trachelus iudaicus, assembly GCA_030142595.1. Classification (NCBI taxonomy): domain Eukaryota; kingdom Metazoa; phylum Arthropoda; class Insecta; order Hymenoptera; family Cephidae; genus Trachelus; species Trachelus iudaicus. Next base: position 654,740 of record JARQTH010000316.1, read on the forward strand.
CAGCTTTGGACTGGTAAGCTGTAGTTGATTATATAGAGATTCCTTATGTATTAAAGACACGTTATACAGGTACATTTATGCGAGGCTAAAGGTATTCAAAATCCGGATCTGGGGACCATTCGAAATAGACAGATTGTTATAGTGAGGTCGCTTTGGCGAGGGGTTACTGATTCTCTCAGGTGTGTATAATGTGGATTTGTTAGGAGAAGAATTGGTACGTTTTAATATCCTGTGTCTAACGGAACATTTCAGAAAGGATTTTATGAAAGATATGTACACTTTGGCTGCGGTTCGCGATATTAACATAGCCAGGATTATTGCACTGGTAGAAGAGGAGCCATTCGGTGCTGTATTTGAATATGGGGAATTGGGCGATCTGCCAAGTTTCATGAGGAATCATGAAAAATCAAGTAACGATATTCCATTGAGGTATAACATTCATTTTCTCATTGGACTCTACAAAAAAGAAGTGCATATACTAGAATGTAATATACATTTTGAAATATTTTCTAGTTACGGATGTCTATTAAACTTCGTAACTCAAATTGCTTCTGGTATGAAGTATCTGGAGAATCTGAATATTGCTCATCGCGACCTGGCAGCCAGGTAGAACTTGATATTCATTGAGCTTTAAATTAATGGTTCTTCAAAGTATACAGAACAACTATATATCCATTATAATCCATTTCAGAAATTGCATAGTTAATAAGAATCTAATGATCAAGGTATCAGATCATGCTATGTACTGTAGCCAATACGATCAAGAGTATTATGTAAACGAGTGCTATACGAAAGTGCCACTAAGATGGATGGCCTGGGAGGCAGTTCTATTGGTATAATAATTAATTTAATTGTTTAATTGAAATCTCTAAAGCTAACGTGTCCGTGACAACTTGACGCTCCGATCCTCCAGGGAAAGAAAAGTTGCCAGTCTGATGTTTGGTCCTACGCGATAACGGTCTGGGAGATCTTGACGAACTGCGAGGATGTTCCCTACGCTGATTTAACTTCCGAACAAGTGCTGGAGAACTGTAGCAAGTGGTACCACAGAGGATCCACAGAGAAGTCTCAGCCCAGGATCCTTTCTCAGCCACCCTCTTGTTCCGGAGATCTCTATCACATGATGACCAAGTGCTGGAGCAAGCACGCCGAAGAGAGGCCCACCTTCGAGGAAATACACCTCTTCCTGAAGAGATTGAGCTTCGATTGAAAGCCTCGTGCACTCAAGCAGCATGGACCAAATCGATTACAATCAGCTAAGAAGCATCCTCTCCATTCGTGTGTCCTGTAGGATGCTCTAGCCACTAACTTATGCTCAACTAGGTTAAACTTCATCCTATAAGTATAATACATAAGATAAAGCATAAGAATTTTGATAATAAATGTCAATATCATTCGTTTAACATTATCCATACGGTGTGTAAGATAAGAGTGATTCTGGTGTATCCTCATTGGAAATTGTGTGTCCTCGCGATTTCTATCATACAAACCGCAAGATATCTGGACAGCGAAAATGAAAGTCAAGAGGTGCTAAATTAGATGGCACGAGGTGTGCTCATGTTAACGCGATAATATCATACATTTCGAGTCACGATAATCTGATATAAATAATATCATCCTATGTTAATTGTCTATGTAAAGATTCTTCGAGAGATTGTACTGTGACAATTTGGAAAAATGATCTCTGGATGAATTATAAATACAATGTGCGAGTGTGTACGAGATGGTGCCACGCTACGGACTAAATCAAATGGTGATTAACATATCCTAATTTTCAATCGTGTACAACGTAATTGAATAATGGCGCATACTCGAGATTATTAACGAGTCACGTCAAGTTAGATGGTTCCAATCTTTACCTATTCCTGGTCGCACTAACGCATTTAGTACAGTTAAGATAAGCAAAAAGTGTATCGATAACGAGCGTGTAAGTTAAAGTACTATATAGTTAAGTGGTCCTCTGTAAATTGTCAATATTGATAATATGTAATCTGTACGTTGAAATAATTAGAAGTAATCTGTAATAAGATCATCGACTAATATCGCCCGATCCCTCATTACGGATTTCTCATGTTCGCAATGACGTGTTTACGTACGCCGAATATACTAAATCGACAGAGATTATTTTCTGAGACGGATACGAGGTTATTTGTCCTAAGCGAGAAGTGCTATCGGATGCTAACGAGGGAAAGATGATTGTCGTTAAAATGATGTCATTAGTATATATAAGAGAGACAGAAAAAAGTAGAAAAGCATGAAGAGAATGTTCAATACGCGCGACTACTCACATTTACATCATTCAAAAACTAACACAAGAGTGATGGCATTAAATATCTTCTAATATTTCCGTTGGAGGAATTTATATGCTACTTCCATTTACATTTGTAAGGACTCTCAAAACTATTAGTGAAACCTTTTTCTTGTGCCAGTGAACTTGATATCAAGAGTGACAATCAATTTCCTTAGTTGTAATTTAGTTGCAGAAATCGTCTATTCTCCATTGACTATACTATAGATATTATAAGCATGTTTTCTTTGTCCCATTAAAATTATGATTATTTTGTATATAAACATATATTTTTTCAGGACGATTATGTCGCCTATATTCTCGTATTGCCGGCGTAGGCCATTTACGGTGAACCTTCATCAATGAAATCTGTATTCACATGAAAGCAACTAATCAGCAATTTTTATCGTAGATCTACACCTACTGTAATCCGAGTTTGTAATAAGAATTATCGTATTCCATTAAAAATTATATTCTTAATATTTCCAGTGTTATAATCAATAAAAATTGTTATACCGTGTAACAGCATCTACTTTATTATCTCACTCGACTATATACATCATATTCGAACCATACAGTAAATAGGTATTTCATTTTCAAGTCCGTCTTCTCATCTCATAAGACTTTGGTTGTTCTGAACTAGAGGTACGATATTCATTTCTTTATGAAATTCATCTAACGGTTGTTCCCACCGTTCCTCAAAATAAACACCCAGTAGAAAGTTAGAGCGTGTGCCGATACTTAATGCCCATGGTAAAGTGTGATTGAGGTACATTTGCCTTTGCCTGAAATTACGTAAAACATATGTGCTGTCACTGTCAGCGATTGATGAATTCATGTTTAAAAAAAAAATGTTTGAACGTACACCACGGTGTCTCAGTACAGTGAAAAAATGATTATTCCTTTCAACTCACTTTGGTCGCAATCGAATGGCTCCAAAGATGGCACCGGAAATACACATAGGTAGATGTGTCTGAAGTGCCTCTACCCATTTAACCGTGACCTCACCAAGCATTGTCGTTGGCATTAATAGAACTGCATGAAAGATATCATGGACTTCACGATACCTCTGCATCACATAGGCAAGCTCAATATCGTCAACAAACTTTACATGCGGCCTAGAGTCAGGAGTAACGTTCTGCGAAAAAGAAGACACCAGAGTTTCAAACGCAATCAAGAATAATTAGATTGGAGTAAGTACAATACTTTGCTTACATTTACTTTCAGGAAATCGTAGTAAGTCTTACCAAGAGTATTGTCTGGTAAGCGTTTTAAGGATGAAAAGTCGACGGTGGATGTATTTATTCGAGGTTTTTGCGAAAATATTCGCTGCCCTTCTGGATTTGATTGCATCCGCTGTAGACAGTGTATAAGGGCAGGTCTACCTGTAGTTTCACCCAGACAAGCTATCATGTCACCACGATAAGGATTCGCCAGGGACATTGCAGCTGAACCAGCTGTAAGGATTGCGCGCTGTAAGGACGAAAGCGGTACATGATGTTTCTTGTAATCCTCGAGGAACGCCTGTTGCGTAGACAATCTTCGTATACCGAGGTTGTCTGAAACCCATTGAGGAAAATGACGTTCAATTGACAATATCAAATGAAAAAATTTATTTTTGTACAATAGTTTGCGTACATATATTTATATAGGAATAGTCGCGAAGTATTACTAATGCTACCAGTTTATGGTTCTGATGCAATAGTAAACTCATAATTAATCTAATAATTTATTTGGCCTAAAAGGAAAGCCACTGTACTATGGCACAGATTTGTCCTGGTAACATTAACTTTGCTTTGGTACGATAAAAAATAAATTAAAATCTTGTAGATTTGTCTTTGGTTCAAAACTGCGTGTAAAGTCAGTATGTATTCCACGATTAGCATAGAAAAATAATATGTAAGTTTTTACATCCAAAAAGTATTTATGACAAGATTGCTGCATGCCATAGGACACATTGGGACAACTTGACCTACTATTGAGTAGGATTCATATATAAATGGTACAAAAATTCTTGGTATGGCTATATCAACTTTCATAATATTGCTGTGCAGGATGTAGTATTTATATGTACCATGATTTTTATATATGACTACAAAAGTATTTTCTCAATTTTTACACAGTTTTGAACCAAACGATCATTATATTCCCAATGTTGTGTTAAATATCTCACTTAATTGTGGTAAAAAGACATTACATCTTTTCAATAACAGTATGGCACCTTGTAATTATATAATTTGAACTCTGCTAGTCTGTTCTTCTCTTAAAGGAGAGTATTTTGGATCCACTGGTTCTTTTCTGCGGAAAGTTACCCAGGTATAAACCAAACTACCAAGAACACTTAAATTAAGACCTACAAAGTTCAACCATGTAAATATATAATCACCCCCTATCACCATACCGAGGTACGTAACACATATATTTTTAAGACACCCTATAATTGTTGTGGTTAAGGCAGAATTGTGCATTGTGCAAAGGATCACACTATATGAAAGTATAAAACCCATGACACAAGAGAGCAAGAACTGTACAAGAAATAAAAAGTTCGTCCAATACGGAAATGTTGACACTTGCTGTATATCACCAGTCCACCATGCGATCACTAATGCTGGCAGGATCATGAATAAAGAATTATAATACATCAGTCCATATTTCCCCAATTCTTTTGAATCCAGCTTCTTCTTCATATAAACTCCGTTTGCTGCTGTGAAGCAGTCATTTAACAAAATGAAGACATATCCTTCAGCGTTGAATGCCAAGTCATCCGAAGCAGCAACTACTGCACCCAGCACCATTGTATACACACTCAATTGAACAGATGGTTTTGCAGTGATACCCAAGATGTAATATTCAGCTAACATAGTCATAAGAATACTGAATCTTCTGAGAGCAGTAAACATTGGTAAGCTTAGTTGCTTGGTGCCACCGAGACCAAAGATCATATTTCCAATATAGATCATTGGCAATGGCCAAATCCTAGTAACAGTAGACCGCTCCAAATGCGGAAAGTCGACATAACGTACTTTCTTGGCAACGAAGAGTACAATTATTGTAGCTAACATTTGTCCTATGCCTAGTATCTGGAAGGACGGGAAGTTGAAGGTTGTGAGTACGGTCTTATTCACAACCGTAATCATGAACGAAGAGATGCCGTAAAAAAGTGCAGAACCCACTCGAGCGAAAACTGCATTTTGTTGGGTCGCTATCATGTCTCTTAGCATGTTGAATCTGCTATTTTATTCTTAGAACAGAATTCCTCGTCATAATAGCACGTCAGTGGAGCGCACTTAAGGTCCAATAAATGATCATAATTAAACTAACGTACACTTTACTGGTGAACGTGGCATCCTTGCTTTATCAAATACACACGTGGCAAGTTTAATAATTATCCACACACTGAACCTCTGATTGCTCTCTGTTATCAAAAGTGTTTTCTAGCCAGCTTGCTAGCGCGTGACCAACAGCAACTGCATTACTGTACTATGGACTTGTAATTTGACTTTTAAGGACCCCACTAGTATTAAATATGTACTAAAAGATCAAAATAGAGTTTGGACGTATTGCACACTACTTTTATTCCCGGGCTTTTGGCCTTTGGGCTGATAGGCCATAACAGCAATATCAGTATCAGACTGGCGTTCTTTACTAATTTGTTCATTTCGATAGAATTCCGATAGGTCAGTTTACCAGGGTCCAGTAACTAGTATCAAAAATGGCGATGTTCTACAAATTATTGAGGTTCGGAAGATGCTGTATTTTTCTGAATAAAAATGTTAACAATACAATCGGAAAATCACGATGCTTTCGTACGGTCGTCGAGCAGCCAAAACCAAAAAGTTTTTTGAAAATCAGTTTAATCAGTGCCAGTATCGGTGTTCTGGTTGGTACAGGTTATTCCTTCAAGAAAATTAGCCAAGAAAGAAAGAATATTGCATTAGAGGGCACCGAAACACAGATTGGATTATTAAAATATAAACCGCCTATCACTCCCTCGCGAAAGGTACTACTGACATGTTTTTAAACAGTGCAAAGTTATTTAGTTTCGTCTCGTACTTAAGAAGACGTAAGTTTTCTAAAATGATTTTTTTTTAATTTCTCATTTTATTCTTTTTCAGATTGTTTTTCCTACTGACACAACGGGGCTGAAGCTTACATTATACCAATACCAGACGTGTCCTTTTTGCTGTAAGGTACTATGCATGTAATATTGAATTATATATCAAATCATTAAATGTATATAATAACCTCAATATACACAGAGTCAGAAGGACAAAATTATAGTTGAACAAATATCAAGAAATGTTTAATTATACGATACATATGTATCTGCATGTCACTTCAGATCCTTTATCTATTATATATATTACTTTGTTTTTAAGGTACGAGTATTCTTAGATTACTATGGCATATCGTACGATGTTGTGGAGGTGGATCCTGTACTCCGTAATGAGATTAAATGGTCAAATTACAAAAAAGTACCAATTCTTCTTGCTAAAGTCGATAAGGGGTACCAGCCATTAAATGATAGTTCAATGATTATATCATTATTATCATCCTATCTGACTGAAAAAACACAAGCAATAAATGAACTTGCAAAGTATTATCCAATCATAGCTATGCATGATGATGATGGAAAGTTTAAACATGAAGTGGTAAATAAGTATTTCCTGATGTATGGTGGTTCTATACCCAAAGATAGAACAATGAACGATATCGTGTAAGTATACACTGTAAACTTCAATGTATTTTAAATCAATTGATTAAAACTAACAAGTAGTTACTTACAACTTACAGGGAAGAACGTAAATGGAGAAAATGGGCGGACGATGTTCTTGTCCACGTACTATCTCCAAATGTGTACAGATCTTTGGATGAAGCTTATCAAACCTTTAATTGGTTTTCAAAGGTAAATTATTAATGGCTGATTCCTATTATCTATGTAAGTAGCTGCAGATAATTATATAGTATATGAGTTGTAGGTTGGACAATGGGAGGAATATTTCCCTGTTTGGGAACGTATTATAATGGTAAATGTGGGTGCTTGTGCCATGTGGTTGATTTCAAAACGTCTCAAAAAACGTCATCACCTCAAAAATGATGTGCGCGAGTCGTTTTACGATGAAATAAACTATTGGTTAGATGGTATTCGTGCTGGTGGTGGCCAATTCATGGGGGGTGACAATCCAAATCTCTCTGATTTGGCAGTGTATGGAATTTTGAAGAGTATTGAAGGCTGTGAAGCGTTTAAAGACCTTCAAAAAAATACGGATGTTAGTGTGTGGTATAATGCCATAAAAGAGAAAGTTGACAGCCATACAGGAAGTGAGTTTATAAATGGTTAACACGTGAAAAGTTGTACGTATTTACAGTCATTTATTAATTTAAAAAATAAATAGTGTTATAAGTATTCAAAATGCATCTTGTAACAAATCTTATGTTTACCTGCTGTATTGTTCTTAATGAGAGTCTTGCCTTTCCTAGTTATACAACAAAAAATAACAGTTGAACTGTATCCAGGGAAAATTACACATATAATTTGTCTGTGAATACGGTCCTTTTGTAAATATGCTCAATAGAACAATAAATAGTGAATACACTATAAAACATCATTTCTCGTATTTAGACAGCACAAGCTACTTGTTTATAGTCTAAAATAAAACCTCTGTTTTGAATTTCTCCAGTTTCATCTCCATCAGTAACAACATAAAGGACGAATGGCTTAAGACTCGCTAAAACAATATAAAAATTGTTAAGTTATGAATTGACTAAATATGAATGCCGTGATTTTCGCAGATACTTACATGTCTTGGTAACCAAACCATTTCCACAGAATCGATCAACATTTTCAGCAGTTCCATTTATAGATGGATTTGGTATTATTACAAAATCCTTTGTACAATCCATTCCCGTAACTGCGGCCAAGTCAGTACCTAAAAAGTGAATAGCACAATAAGAAAAATATAACTCTGATATAATTATATCAAGTATGAATATAAATTTAATTTTTCTACCTATTACTGTCGTATCTAACGACCCTGTATCACCAGATACCGTAAAAGATAGCGTATCCGACTGTGACCATTGTATACTACAGTATCCTAAAGCCATTCTAACGCAAACGCCATAGTTTAGATTAGCCATTTGTCTGGTACCTATCAAAGGTGCTGAAAGTAGGAAATACAATTATGAAATTCCATAAATAAGAGTTTTGCTATTGCAGAAACTTGATTATCATTTGAATAGATACTACATACCTTGAGTATTTACTGTAGTACCATAATTGAAACTTGTAACGGTATCAGAGATACCTTTGTAATACTGAAGACACCCATTAGGAGCTAAAAATGATTTAAGTGTCTTAAATTATTAAAGAATCATATAAAGTTATAATATAACGTTTGAATTACAATAATCTATAACTTACCACGGCATGGAGAATCACATTCTATTTGTTGTATCCTTATATTCCATCGTCTATCAAATGCATAATTGGTATTAGTATCTATGGATATTGTAATAGGAGAGGCTCCATTGAAGTCGATGTATACTGTAACATATGCAATATTCCATAAGCTTATTCATAAACCATTCGAACAAATCTAATGTCACGTTTTATATGGCTGCTTACCATGCTGATTGGTATTTTCTCCACAAAGTCTTGGTACCGTAGACGCGCCACCAGAAACCAATAAGAAATCTAAGTCGCACACTCCACTTGAATTTGGTTGTGCAAGACTGAAGTCCAGAAAGTCAAGACGCAACTACCGATTGGATTATTTTGTAAGTATTTAATTGTTTAAGTAATTATTTCTATGAGAATATTTTACCTGACATATTTTTGAGTGGCAACGATTTACTGTAATCGTACATCGATCGCCGCCGGCGTAAGTCGCTGGATAGCCAGGATTTATGAAATACGTGTTATTGGCGCTTGTAGAGGTTCCGCAAGTTCTTGTGACTGTACAAGATATAAGCCAGCTACTGTTAAGTCATTTATTTATAATGATTTCAATTGAAATCATTTTCAAATGTACTTACATACGCAGCAAACGCCAAGTCCATTGGCGCAAGTTCCGGATGCTGTGCCAGCATAACTAGTACATTCTCTTCGTGTGAAACATGTCCCATTGAAGTTGTTCGTTCCAGTACACTGAGAATTAGCGAACCGCACCACGCTGAACAATGGAAAAACTGCACCATAAAAAATTATTGTTAACTTTTCAAGTTCAAACTCAGGATCCCTGAGGGATGCATCGAACAGATATTAAAAAACCAGAGAATTCACGGAGCGTATATTAAATAAAAATAAGAAATCTTTTCCAATCAAAATTTAACTTACACTTCCCTTGACGTTCTGAAACAGCGGCATGAGGTGATATATCATTGATATTACCATCCCCCAGGGTATAGCCCTGTATTGAAATCTGACCGGATGCTATAGTTGCTGCAGCAAAAATCACTGCCAAAAGTAACTCGAACATGTTTGGGATGACGACTGAGCTTCTGTATAGTTTTCTGCATCTCTTAAGATCTGTTAAGATCTAAATAACGGGAGTTATTTGCTCGACAATCAGAGCAATTAACAGGTACTTGCCGATTTTTGTGAGCTTAACTGTTATCCTCCGTGGAACTGTACACGTGTAATACTTTACCGTTACATATTTATTTTCTGCTTATATCATTGCAATTAGATTCGATGCAGTTTAATCCTTGAGACAGTCCAGTTCCTTATTTCGTAGTGTGCTTCTCCATATTGGTTGATAAACGATATTTGTCCTGATCCATCTGGGATCCTTATTAACTTTAAGTGATTATATAACTGTTCACCTATGCAACTAGGTCAGTAGGAAACTGTTAAATATTGTAAAGTATTTCGTTCCCGCGCCAATAATTAGACAGACATTGCAATTGGACGGAGTACTTTTATTTCCACAAACTTCGATAAAAAGAATATTTAACGGGCACGATACAAAATATAAAAATAGAGAAACTGTCATTTTTCTCAATAAAATATAACTTCGAATTTTTGGATTTCCTTTCTTAAAGTCTGCTAGGGTCGAATACTTCAATTTTTGAGATTAATGGTGTACATCTGTAATTTCAAAGACTTTAGCTTGCAGCGACATTAGGTGTCCGACAGAATGGACAATGCCCATGTCGTAGTAAAGCTAATTCATAGTCATCAGAATGAAACAGCTGAAATAAAGAATCATTATTGAAAATAAGATAAATTTGATTTACTTATATTCAAATAGACATACCTTAAAGCATGTTTTACATAATGTTATTTGAAGATCTGGTAAGAGATTCCTAAAGTATCGTGTCTTAAATGGTTTAGGCCATTTGGCTATTAGTACACTGGAAGGTTCCATACTTCTTAGTACACCTCGTCCCACAGTTATTTTCGCATCACCCAATTTATCCTGAAATAAATATCATTTTATCCAATTTAATAATTCAAGATTTATTAAATCATACTTCGTATCGTATCAAACGCGCAGTAAATAAATCCGCCACATTGTTGGATATTGTCAATTGATCTTCAACAGCAGAACTATCCGAAGCTGCCAAAGGTTCCTCTATTAATTTTTCAGCCTCCTCGTCGCTGATACTTTCCTCCAATTCAAATTCAACGACGGGTAAAATTTCTGTTACAACATAAATAAATAAGTACACTGAGTTAACAATTATGTTTGACTGGTAATAATTTCCGTACCAAACATAACAAATGAATGTTGGAATTTCAGTCCACATTGGACGCAGCTGTTTCCTGAAACGTTACTAGCTGGTAGTAAGGAATTGAATGTCGAGCATCTGTAACACAATGGTAACAACTCCTCTGGATCTCTATACGGATATGATCTGGCTCCCAGCATTGATATCTCTGCCTGCGCTAACAGATTTCCCGGAATCTTCATTCCTCTAAGTCGTTCAAATAATTGCATTACTAATTTATTTGCACCCAGTAGTCGAGCCTGCTTTACGAGAGCATATGTTATAGTTAACTTGTATACACCTTCTAACTCTATATCTTGTGTCTTCATTAATAGAAATCTAGAGATATTAAAAAGAGCTTCCGGCATGAGCGAAGTAAAAGGTTCTTCCTGAAAGAAGGAAATTCATATTAAATGACAGGAAACTTTCGAACGATTTATTACGTAAATGCTGAACTTGCCAAATACTTGTAAACTTCGTGATACGCGTAGTAAATATCTGCTTTGTCAGAATACATCTGAAACACAGTCTTAGTCTCTTCGTCACTCTTTGACAAGTCGAGACTCAACTGAGAGAGAAGCCAATACAAGTACGATGCATCTCGAAATCTCTTTTCTGTAACTGCGTTTCTGGCTAACGTTGTCAGAACAGCTATAGATTCTTCAGGCTGACCAGCCATTTGAAAAGCTAATTACAGTAGAAAATTTATGTGAAAACCCAAAGGGGCAACTGTTAGTAAGTAATTTCATCACATCAATATCAACCGTCTTATATTACCTTGTTGAGCTTCTGAAAAACGTCCGGTTTCAGCCAACCATCTAGCATAAGGTCCATACACATGAGGCTTAAGTTTTGGATTCCTTTCAGCCAACTCGAAAGCCTCAGGCCATGCCTGCGCGTCGACGAGTACGTCAGCTACATCAGGATCATCACCGAGACGACTAAATATTTCAGCAGCGCCGTGAGTGGCTCCCAATTGTCGAAGTTTCTTTGCTATTATAGACAGACTTTCTCTTTCGGCCTTATCCAGTTGTCTGCCAACTTTTATGAGCATATCGATCCATCCATATTCTGCTATAATATTTATCGCACGCTGTATATCTCCTGCGGAAAGAAACATCTCGGCAGCAGCACGTGGCTCTCCTAAACTTTTTGCCCATTCTGCTCTACGACGTAATAATACTGTTCGGTCCTGTAATATAATGAAGAAGACATTACCGATTTATCAATCTTCATAAAATACTGTATAAGAGTTCAGTAGACTATATGTATACCTGTGTATCGCCACTGGCTATAAACTCCTGTGCCATGTCGAACATTCTCAAATCAGAATACATATCCAATGCATATTGCTGTAATCCTGCTTTTTGGTATAATTTTGCAGCCTCGCGAAGTCTACCCATTGCTGCAGCAGCAATGGCCATACAAGCTTCGCGTCCCCATTCACCAGATTTCAGTTTCTCTTCGACCTCTGATACTATTTCTATATAACGTAACTTCTTAATTCTCGCGAAGGCTGAGTAGGCGATATTTAATTCTAGATTGTCAAGCGCAGCTATGCCTAATGCAAGCCAATCCGTATCTGCAACTCCCAGACAAGCTATGGCATATGCTTCTTGGAATTGACCAATTTCTAAGTAGTGATACATCGATGATGATAAAGGTACCTGGAATACAAAACAATTAAATTTTTCAGTTTTATCGTAAAAAAGTATTCTCATCTTTTCTCTAAATATTTTACTTCTATTGTGACGATTGATGATCCATTCAAGCAGTAAAGTTTTGATCCATTATGACCGACTACAAAACCAGAAAACTTTTGCTTATATTCCTGAAAGTGTGCAACTTTTATGGACAAATTGTTTGCGTCGGAAAAGCACATTATGTCTTCAAATGCGCTGTTGAATGCTACACTGGTAATATCTTGAAACTCTCGTATTTTTTCTTCTGTATATAAATCAAATACTGACAAGACACCCGTTTCACTGACTACTGCAAGTTTTTCTTTCAGTGAACTGATGTCCAAGCACCTCACAGCTCCGTCGACTTTAGCCAAATGCGCAGGGAAAGGATTGTCCAAATATATTTTAATAACTTGACCCGTTTTTAATCCTAAAAAATTTTTTAAATTGAGATGACGATTCGTATATAATTTAAAAAAATATACAGACCTGCTATCAAGCATTCCTGACCAGCTGGACCTCCAGCTACTTTAATATACGTTATGGAACCATCGAGAATCCATTCTCTTTCAATGACACCAGTAAATGTGACACTTTGTAATCGTTTGTCCAAACACAGTACCAAATGATTCGTTGTGACAACTAGAAGATTGCAATTGAGTGTTTGAGCAAGTTTGTCTCGAATACGATAATGCATTCCTTCGCTGTTTCCAGAAGGCTCATATATTATTACACGCTCTGGTAATTGTACAGCAAGTCTATCGCGATATACAGCAATTCTGCATACCTTATAAAAAATGTTTACTTTTAAAATCAATACAGCAATATTTATAAACTTTATTTTCTCAATACTTACAAGATCCTTACACTTAATTCGCACTTTCTGATTTGTCACCAAGTGCTGAATTATAACATCAGTCATATTTTCTCTATACGCATATCTATCACCGTACAATCCATGAACTGTACTCCAGGACAATTGCAAATACGTAATGGTACCATCTTGACAACCGATCGCCTAGAACATTTTGTAATTTAATAAATGTATATGGTATTAATCATATTTTTTTAAGTGATGTAAGCCAGGATAATAATCTTACAACATGAGACGATGCTGGGTGAACAGCGCAACTCCAAACCCAGGATGAGAATATGTTACCAATGTTAGCTAATTGTATACCATCATGAGTCATTAACTGGCATCGCTTATTGCTACCAGAAACCAGTATATATTGACCCTCTGGAAAATGTGTGACATGCAATGGGATACAATTAAGAGATCTATCCCGTCCAACTGGACTTCCATTGATAGTATAAAATGACAACGTGCCACACCATTCAGCAATGCACAGTATATCTACTGTATCATCTCTGGAAAGTAAATTTATTATAGAAACATGGTCAATCTTACTGAAAAATTATTACTTAATAGGGCTCCATGATAAACTCCAAATAGGTGTCCCACTGGATCTGTCAATTCTCGTTTTTTCTTCTCCATTCTGAAAGAGACTTTAAATATGATTTTAAAGAATTAATCATGTATAGAATTTTTTTGTAGAATGCCGTACTTTGTTTCTTATCGATACATATCCAGCCGCTAAACCAATAGCCAAATATTGACCATCTTTAGTCCATGCACAACAATTCACCCTTCCACCTGATTTGTATTTTTGAACAGCTTTCTGTTCTGAAGACCAGAATGCAATGTCTGATAGAGAACAACTCAGCAGTTGATGAGATATTGGATTGAATTGCATAGACTGTACAGCTTCATTGTGCCTGCACAGATTTGCACAATATGAAACAAATAATTTTCAATATTATATTACATGTAATATGTTAATGGTAACTTACGAATACTTTAGAATTCCTTCAAGTTTTGATGTCCATATTATCACACTTTTGTCTGCACTGCCAGAGGCAAATTTTTTGCCATCTTTGGCATAGCAAACACAGTAGACCGTATCCTTATGCCCTATACAACATTAATTTATATATTATATTGGATTTCATTCTTTATGTTGAATTGTAATAATTACCTTTAAGTGGTTGAATTAAACCACCTTCACTAGTTTCATAAACCAGTACTTGCTGTCCAGCAGCAACTACTAATTGTGATCCATCAGGATTAAAACAGAGATCATATATGCTAAAATAAAAAGAATAAAGATTAATTTCTATTGTACTTTGCATTGGAACTTTATCATTTAACAAAAATTCATAACATGTAAATCCACTCATTTTTAAATCCAGGTATTACCAATAAATAAGCATTACTGCATCAATAATTTATCGTTAAAAACTTTGGTAAACTTCATTTATTAAATATTATTATAAATATTACAAGGTGTGAAACAAAATGTAATATAATCAATGATAATCACCATTGCTGTGTTTTGTCTTGAACCTTATCAACCCATGTTGGATGAGCTCTCATATTGTTTTATTTCTTTATCAGTTAAAATTGCACAATTTAACAATTGTAGCAAAAGTATAAGATTGCGCGAATACTTTGACATCAAATCAAAGATTTGTTTTGACATTCGATCCGTTACCACGGAAACGAATAGTTACTTGTAGAATCCTTATTTCTATGTGAACGAATGATCTAGACTGCATTGTATGCGTGATGCAATATAATGCAACATGCACATTGAAAAGTTATAATTTTCTAAAAAGCTTGATAGATCAAATTCAAAGTGAGTAGAAGTTACTAGTTAATCGTCATATAAGCTATAGTTATAATTTTTGTGCTATATAAGTTTGTAAAAACAACAGTTATAGCTAGTGGACAAAGATCATTTTTTAAAAATATATAACGAAGTGTGAACTCCACTTTAGAGTGAGATCTCGTTGATTACGAATGCGATCGCCGTGAATTTAGCCTCGGGTGGCCGAATTTTTGTCGCACGTGATAATAGTCGGGGGAGACAGGTTTCCTATAGCCAGTTGATCCCCTTGTCAAAAATTGTAGGTTTTTCATATATTTTTGTTCTCGTCGTGAACACGCTTCAATAAAAGTATTTGTATGCCTCATTACGCTGCAGCTAAACTTATAGTTTAACATGATTAAATTATTTTCGTTGAAACAAGCGAAAAAAGATGGCGAATCTCCGAAAGCTGGAACCCAGAAGAAGGCCTCTGCAGCGCAGCTGAGGATTACGAAAGGTGCGATTTGGCAAAATGTCAATTATTCATCACTCGAGAGTAATGCATTGATAATTATAATATAATTTTATTTTACTTTTATAGACATAAATGAGCTCAACCTACCGAAAACATGCGGCACAGAATTCCCAGACCCTGACGACCTGCTGAGTTTTAAGTTAATTATCTGTCCTGACGAAGTATGTAGGATATGAATAATGTATATTGCTTTTTCACGTCGTAATTTCAAAAGCATGCAGTTTCCGAAAGTATTCATTTTTGCCTAATCATCATATATGATCTTGCTTAAATGCAGCGTACTCCACATTTTACCACTCGATATTGATTTGTTATCTTATTTCAGGGTTTTTATAGAGGTGGACGATTCGTTTTTAGTTTTAAGGTTGGACCCAACTATCCACATGAACCACCAAAAGTCAAATGTGAGACACAAGTTTATCATCCAAATATTGACTTAGAGGGTAATGTCTGTCTAAATATTCTGAGGGAAGATTGGAAACCTGTTCTCACCATTAACTCTATTGTTTATGGACTACAATATCTCTTCTTAGTACGTTTTAATATCGTTTGTCTTCTATATAAAATGAATATATATTCTTGTATGTGCACTCTATATCATCGTTCTTCATCTTTCAGGAACCCAATCCGGAAGATCCATTAAACAAAGATGCAGCAGAGGTTTTACAGAATAATCGGAGAGTATTTGAGCAAAATGTATCAAAAGCAATGCGAGGTGGATACGTAGGCTCATTTTTCTTTGAACGATGTCTCAAGTGATACATTGCCTCTTGGATCACACTGTACACACTCCTGCAGAGACTCACAATCGAGGGAGAAATCCTGAAAGACTGGACGAGTACAGAGCGGCACAGCGCGTTTATCACAACTTGTGTCTCCGCTTTATACATAATTACGTTCTTCACGTCTTGCCAGGCCTTCAAACATTTAATCCATCAAGTATTTTATGCTTTTGGCTAATAAATTACTAAAACGTTCAAAAACGCAGAGTTTACTAATCACGGAAAGACCATGAGACATACAAAAAGACACGGGAAACAGTTATGTCTATGTAGCCATACTGTATTTACGATCAGTGTGTCAAGCTAAGTTGCGACGAGTAAAATTATATTCTAGAAACATATAAAACTGCGGCGTATAGTTTTATTTGCTGGTTAACAATAACAAAGCCTAACGTGTCGTCCTTCAAAATGCTTCAATTTTATCCTTCATTTGTCTCTTTTTGATCTTATTAAAGTGTATCTCGCATGGCGCAAGAGTCATCAGTACTTTGACTCGCTAGACGTACGCATAGTAACTTGACTTTAAAACTCTGTTTACCAATGAAAGTGATACAGATTCTTGTACTAGCTGTTAATCTTGACTTTCTAATCAAGACTACATTTATTTGCAGACATAGTTGTAAAGACAAAAAGTCATGAAGATTTTCTTGGTATGGCGGAAGCGGCGTACGCATCCCGATTTTTTACGATTAGATACGGTCAATGAGAGTTCACATAGTGATCTTGGCACGAATTTATCGGTTCGGCTTTATCGGTGCACTTATATCGATTTTAAAAAATTGTTCTCTGTTCTTGTACGCACCATCGTAAAACGAAGGACACTATGGATACTTAATTATCCGCATTAGAGAGTTACATGTTTACTGGGGAGGAGCACGAACCATTGTAATAACATGACAAATTGAATTAGGTGAATTTTTTTTTATTAGAACGATAAGAATTTTGGCAAACAGTTCAAAGACGGACGCCAATTGTGCAGATATTAGGAGATAAATATGAAAGATAATGAAGAATCGTGGACGTTGTATTATCTCGCATCGCGGATAGACGAATGAATTATTGTATAAGCCTTCGAAAATCACGAGCGCTATAAAACTAGCAGATGACAATTGTTAAATTAGGAGAAATAGCAAAAAGAAATGGCACGCCACAGCTGTTCTCAATTCTCTGAATCCTTTGCCACCATCTAGCTATGCACATCTTTGCTGAGGAAGTACAAACTATTAAAAACAATAGTATATCTTAATGAGATATAATTACTCAGCCTCTGCAACTATTTCCGAATTCACAAACGGTTAGTGATACATTGATGATCTCTCGAATCAAGGCAGACAATGATACGTATATTTATAGATTTAGATTTCATCTTCGGCAGTGGATAGTAATCCCAAGGAATATCTTGAGCAAGGCGTGACGTTATTAATAGTGCGCATTCATTTCTCGTGCGTTCCGCCTTGGTACGAAAGACAGGTAACAACAGAATATTCGTGAATATTGATAATGTAATTATGTAATAAGAAAAATAATAAAAATATTGATTCGAAACTTTCAAAGCAACGGCATACGATGCGTGTCACTATGCCTCATCGGAAAGCGGTACAATTATTCCGTTAAGCTTTGTACTTTCGATATGTCACTGAATCAGTACTTATGCGGTATACACCTTTTTTTTTCCTTTTTTTGTTTTTTTGTGAAATTATCGCAAGATCTTTAGCGAAAGGATTACAGTAAGAATGTTATCGGATCTTCTTAAACTTCCTTTAAATATTATTGTCCATAGGTAATACTTACTACTTACTACGAATTTGGCGATTGTTTACACATGTGTATTTATAATTATTAAGTTATGCGGTATAAATTGGTTAGGTGTAGCACAAGATTTCGAGATACTAAATTTTTTTAGACGAATCTTCCATAAAATAGACATACATACACACATTCAACAGACAAAGGATGTCTGTTGTGATTAACATTTTGAATAATTACCTACAAAGAACGTGAACACGTACATCTTTACGTTAAACCCCACCGTTTATCAATGGGGGTTTACAACGTTGACGAGTAAAAATAATACCAGCTGATCCTACTATTGTGATCTTATTATTCGTACACGGTAATATCAAGGTCTTGGTTAAATAAAAGAAAGAAGAACAAGTACTCATTATTGGCTGCACACCCAGTTTAATAATGAAGTTGGCAATTAGCATCAGCCAAATATTTAAAGCACCAATATATAGCCTATGTCTTACCTCTCACCATCTTATACAATGTCAAGAACTTATCTGTACGTTTCACCGTTTTCGCTTTTTTTGACTTACCATCGCTACGATTATTATAATTTAAATATTATTATATAAAAACTAAAAAACGGTGAACTTTCCATTATAAACAAAAATATCCTAGACCATTGAAAGAGCAAAGGAACAGTTTCTTTTTTCTCCATCTTCATCTTCTTCGTCATCATCATCACCATCTTCCTCCTCATATTATTATTATTATTATTATTATTATTATTATTATTATTATACGTTAGTACAGTACTTATGGAACTTATAAACTAGAGAAGTGTCCTGGCCTCAGTCCGACCTACAGCATCCTTCGCTGTATTCTTTATTTTAGGTCCCATCTCCGTCAACTTTTCAAGGCACTTTTTTCGAAAACCTTGTACAAAACCGGATTAACGAGATAACAAACTCCTCCCCGTCGTTCCAAATTTGATCAACTAAAACTCTTGTGTCTCTACATGAGAAAATTGCTATAAGTACCGTACCGAATATAAGAGTACTACCAACAATAAAATACTTCATTATACAAAAAATAATAGATGAAAATAAAATTGCTAACGCCTCGGATTGCTCGAACGAACAAAATTTCCGTACAGTTCCTTAAGGCTCTATAGGACTTACAACCGTGGGTATTAATTTTTCGAATTCAATAGCGGAATTGCAAAGAATCGATTAAAAAAAATTAAACAACAATATGATGCTTCAACAATAATTTACAAAAAAAAACGATATACACGCCCAATTTCGTTTTTCACTAATTTTACTCTCATCTGAAGATTTTGTATCGACAATTCGTGTCTCGCTAAGATTATAAATGCGCCAATATTTGAGCATGAAAATTTTGTCTCCAACGTTTCATAACTTCTCGCTTTTTTCAAGGTTCAAAGAATTGCATGGAAAATTTTACGTAACAGACTGCACCGTTATATAACTCGCTCGTAATCCAATGATTTTCAGTGATTCGAATTTCCCATCGTCAATATCGATAGACAATATAAAAGAACATCTCTGCAATAAGAATCGCACACTTTCGTAATAAATAGAAAAACTGTGAGCAATTCGTAGATCGACTAGGGAATTCACGACAAAGGATCATATATCAAGTAATAATATGAACAGAATAGAAGATTGTCATTCGTGCCTTGACATGAGTTGATCTGAAATATTCGCATTGCTTCGCATTGAAAGCAAAATTTAAAAAAGTTGTATATATAAATATAAAGAACAACAAGAATAAAAATCACGCATTAAGAATAAGTATGAAATCCTTAATTGGTCAAAGTTGGAACTATCTTGGTATTTCTTGCAATCCTATATTTAACGTAAAACGTAATACATTTAACAAAACAGCTTCTTTATAAATACAATGATTCAGAAAACCCTGGAACAATACTTAATTGACATGGGTCTTTTTGGTTATGCTCCGCAAAGCGAGCACTTGTGCAATACAGTCAACCACTTCACTTAACCACAGCACAGAACACCCCTTTTTTGTACGCCATTATCGTTTTGGGCTCTGATATAATATTTTATTTATTTATTTATTTATTTATTTATTTACTTTTGCTGTATTATCTTGCGTGCATACTAGATTATTTGCAACTAGGGAACATATGATTCAAAATAATAAAGTGAGAGAACAAAGCTGTGCTGAGATTTAACGCGAACTGAATAATGGCTATACGTTATGTGTAGAAATTCTCGCAAGTCGTGATTATACGTCCTCGTTGATACTAAGGGAGAGTAGAGGATGGTATTGCCGTGGCAAATCGATAAAAGTATAAAATAAAGTAAATTAGAATTATAAGAACTGCTATTTAAAGATTAGAAAAGAAAATATTTTTGGTTGGTGTATTAAAAATTAGCCTTCCATATATTTATATACCAACAATTTAACATATTTCTTCCCTCTTCGTTCTTTTCTTCTTTTTTTTTTAAAAAAACCTTTTCTTTAACAAACGTTGTATAAAGCAAAACATGCTTTCTGATAGCTTGTAATATAAGAGCTTGCGAAAGATAGAGACATAGCATTTTCATTCCTTTGACGAGAATACGCATCCAGCCAGCTGTTCGCGTTACTATCCTTTTCACCGAAAGTATTATTCAGACAGCGATTAAATTAATTTATAATTTGTCCAATTATAATACACAGTACAGCTCACTGGACATGATAAAAATTGTAGAATTATTCAAATAATAAATTAGTGTCCGAGATGATTTTTTTTAACGAATTACATACCGTCGCGTGACAAAGGATTAGAATTGCGGACACTGGCATATCGACTGATAAAACAAGACATTACACGGAAGGATGATCCCAGAGAAATGAAACTCCTTGGACTGCTTTAGAATAAGAGTTCGTCCGATTGCCTTATTCATTTACAAGTAGTTTACACAAAAATAGTTAATAGGAAATGCATAATGTCTTCGAAGTGATCATGTTACAGTCGCGTACTGTAAGTGTTCGATTCAGTTTTAATCATTTTTTTTCCGTCACTTACTTAGTCTAAAATAGAAACGTTAAGATTCCTTATCGGCCTAGAGTAGTACCACCGAAATTAAATGAGGTGGGCACAGTCTGCGAGTGAAAGGCATAACCTAGAAAGTAAATGCATTGCGTTAGGATTTACCGTTTTTGACGGTCCCACACATCTTTCTAAACTCCTGAACATCAAAGAATTACATCCCGTTTCTCAGACAGATTTTAAAGAAATTTAATTAATCTATATGATAGGTCAATGTTTGTTTGTAACCCGGATGTACTGATTGGTTGATAAGAATGAATAACTTACCACCACTTTGTTCAATTCGTTTGCTCTCCAGGGCTGCTTTACGTTGATTAGCCAGGACAATGATTTCTTGTAAAGCTTTATGCTGCTCCGAAGTCAGATGGCTGGTTAAAGCTTCGTACCAGGGCTGATCTGTTCTTTCGATATCTAAATAATAGCATTACATTCATTAGAACTTAGACTCCTAGAATATTTTTGTCTATTCTTTTCAGTTTGGATATGTTTCATACTGATTATTTAGTTTATACTCACTTTGCATGACTTCCTTGAAGACAACATATTCATCCTGATTAGTATCATCAGAGTCTAAAGGTGTGACGTAACTTTCAAGAGCAGTCTCCTCATTAGCTTCGTAATCTGAATCGTCATCATCATCGTCATCAGATCTGTGGTCTCCGTGACCATCCTGTATGGCACCCGTTACGTTGAAACCATGCTGAGTTGAAGCTCTTGTTACCTTTTCTTGGAGCTTCTCAAGATATTCCTGACCGGCATCATCGATTTCATCTTCGTCGGAGGATAAGACTTCTGTAAGTTACAATTTTATATAATAGGCATGAAGGATCCTTTTATCCTACCCGTCTAAAGTCATACCTTCATCGAGATCACTTTCTTCATCGTCATTCTCTTCATCGTCGCCATCAATCACCTTGGCGGCATAAGCTCTTTTAAGGCCATCGAAGAGTAAAATCAATGATGGAATAATCTGCTGTGCACATTCATTGACTGCGGGTGGTCTGGCAGGTCCCATACTGATTAGAGTGCAAAGTCCTAGGACGCACAGCTTACGATCATGCAAACTAATAAAAAGTATTATTATATATTCTCTAACTTGTTGATATTAAATGCGAAATAAAATCTTACCCTAGGAAACAATCTGTGTCGTGTATCCATTGTTTAATAAAGTGAGAAGCAATTGGCTCGGTTGACTGTCCCAGACTTCCCTGAAGTCTGTCCATGACCTGGAGACAAAGTGCAGGATTGTAGTACAAAGCTGCGATGACCACTTGAAGACACATAGTCCTTAATTCTGAGGTCTTGACCTCACGTGTTAAACGCTCTAAAACCAGTTGTACCAAGGAAGGTATACACTGAAATTAAGATATTAATTATTTTTATCATACTAAACTTGTATTATATTTGTGATATATGAGCGTACCTGGTCTATATGGCCCTTACACTGCAGTATAATAACTTCAAGTAATTTTGCTGCATGACATTCAGGATCCTCTCCAGCCTCACCAGTCAATATCTTTAAAATAAAAAGAGTGTTATGAGTATTTATGTCGACTGCACATTTGTTGGTTCGAATATCTTAAGAAAACATAAGTACTCACAGCCTTGCACATATCGAACATAGCCAAAATATGATTCGTGTTAGATAGAAAAGCTGGTGTATCTACAGTGATATAATTATGCAGAGCTGGCATCATGTCAGTGAAATAATCGAAGCCATCTTTCTGGAATAGCTGATATATCAACTCCAGAACTTTCCACATATCTTCTGAAATGGATCTACCAGTCAGATCGCAAACTAGTGACAGAGCTTCTTCGTAAAACTCTATAATACAATAAAAATTATGACAGTTAATATAATTGATAAGAACTCTCCCACCTAGCAGGAAAGTTTATAAAAATATTTAATCAAAATTTACCCATGACACTTTGACCAAAAATATGGGCCACTACTTGTAAAACAGTTGGTTGCAATTGTGCCATAATTTGAGGTTGCTTATCCATAACTGTCAACAAAGTTTCAATAGTGTTCAAGAGTCCTAAAGCTGTAATAGCTTTCTCGTCGCTTCCTTCGTCTGTTTCCAGGACTTGGCTAAACGTCGCAGCCTAAAAAATTATGCATAATTACGTTAAATATTTCAGTGATTGAACATGTAAAGATATAGACTCAAGTTTTGTAATTTCAGTTATATTAATACGAGATATGGAAGAAATTCTCTCCTGTTAAAGAATGAAAACGAGTCGAATCATTAGGAAATGTCCAACTATTGGGGCATTCATCTTAATAGTCATTAAATAATAATAATGACGATGATAATAATAATAATGGATAAATTGTTATCCAATTTTACAAACTTACAAGATGCTGACAAATTTCCACAGCAATAGGCATCAATTGCTCCGTATACGTGCAGACAATCTTTTGTAAAACACTGGCTAAGTCGTCATTCTCAGTTTCTCTAATGATCGTCAAAAGTTCCAACGTAATTTGCTTTACTAATGGTTCAATGTACTTTTCAGCTTTGTCTTGAGCAGACAAAAGCATTTGCAAAGCTATAGCAGCTTCTACTTTGACAGGTAAGTCTTGATCAGTCAGGAGAGCATTGGTGGTCAATCTAATTGCTTCCACCAAGATCTGTTCCTGTTTGAACTTAATCTCGGAAAAGAAGCGTAGAACCCAACATGCCTGTAATTGAGATAATCAGAGAATCTTGGTCTGATTCTATTTTATTAACACATTAATAGAGATCTGTACCCTTGCTCTCATATGGCCATGAGGACTGTTAAATTCCGGAAACACGTACTGCAGGAGCATCTTATCCATTTGTTCCTTGTAAAGTTTCTTCCTGAGCAATATATCCGCTACACTGCCGACCTGAATATAAAATGAATATGTATTATTCGAAGAAACTTGTCTAATGCGATTATAAAGACATGCACTGTCATCCTAAGCATACCATGTGTAATGCACCATCTTTCTGTCTTGGATCTGCATTGGGACTGGTTAAAACCTCCATGCAGAATTGCATAGTTTTCTGTAGCATGTCTTTTCGTATTTTACATGCTGAGTGAAGAAGTGTCTGCGCTGCAGACACCGGCGAAACAAAATCTTCGAAAATATCTAAACATCAATGGTAAAAATGTACTCTAAATGATTGAAAGAGAATAATAGAAGTATGAAATTAGATATGCATGTTACCGAATTTAACCCTTATATATTCGTAAGGGTCGTTATTCCAAAGTTCTTCATCTGCTGTTGAATAAGATAGTATTGGAAACAATACATCACGAATGATTTCAAACATGTGTGGCTTCAGAAATTTCCACGAGAATGCGTGACTCACTCTGCAAGAACATAAAATATATCCAATAGGAGTTAAGACAGCGGATAGCAAGGTGGGATATTTATAGCAAACTTATAAACCTAAAAATAATCAGTTGACAATGAAGACGTACCCTTGATTAATGTAATTAATAGATTGCTGCACAACTCTTGGCGAGACGTAAATTTTTCTGCGATACTGATCCAAAATCTTTAAAAGGACCTCGAGTATTCCGCCACTGAAAGTTTGCAGATACCACTCCGAAAATTCTTTATATTCTTTGGTTACGTTTCCCGGGCTTCCGTATCTGAAATACAATTCATTGATACGTTCATGATAGTATCCATAGAATTTACGTGCTTTAACTAAGGATTGGAGTATCTATGCAAAGGTATGTTACCTTTCGAACATTCTGTGTAGAATATGAAGAGCCCATTTTTTACATTTCCACCATGGTAATTCTGCTCGTTCATCATCGTCTAATTCAGGATTATTAGTTTCGAGTGGAACTGGTCTATCTGCAACTTGCCGTACCACATCCATCCATTGTGAAAATACTTCCTTCGAGATAAGATCCAGGGGAAGTGAGTACTATAAGAAAACATTCAAATAATAACATGTTCTCTGGAATCATTTAAAAGACAAAGAAAGGAAATGTCTTAAATCTACCTGAGTAAGAGCAAAGAAAATTTTGAGTATTTGTTTTTGCAAAAGAACCGACTGTTCTGAAGGGTCTGGTAGCAATCGTAATATCAGTTGGTAAATCATAGGAAACAGGAGGTTCATTGCTTCATTTAATGGTCCTCTCTCCTCTGCTTTCTTGTATCTGTTATAGAGGATAAGCACAGTCTTCACTAAGCAAATATTTGAAAGTATATGAGTCATGTATGAAAACTACAATGACAAGGCTTACTCAAAGTTTTTAACTAGTTGATATAGAGCTAAGAGAACGCCAGGCCAGCAGGAAGCATCTGGATTTTGAAGATAAATTGTGATTTTGTCTACAATTTGTGTCCACCGTCCAGGGAAGTCGTGTTTTACGATGTTGCTTATGCATACTGCAAGTTGCACTCTAAATAAGCATAATAACATGTTGTATAACTTCTCTGAGATAAATTTTTTGAAATAACATTCAAACATTTAAATAATTGCCTGATAAGTTCTGGTGCATGTACTACAGCATCAACAATAGCATCGCGTATCATAGCACGATCCTGTTCATGAATACTAAATGGTACTGGACCATTCTCTGCCTCTCGGTCAGCCCAATTTGTTGTGATAAGATTTTTTAAATATATCACACCTGAGAGAAAATAAAGTCATATTGTGATCTTCTCATGTTGATTTTGCTTTGTTATAAGTTTTCAGTATTCGATAGCTTTATTAAAAAATTAAATATTTGAATATGCTAGATGTATATTTCACATTAGGTATTGTTTACTAGGAAGGTTTATTTATATGAATTATATGCAATATCGTTACCTAATGTTCTTATATTTAGGCCATAATACTACGCAAGATATCATGCAGTAAAATATTGCACTTACCAGCTTGTCTTACAGGATTATCTACTTCTGTGGACATTACTACCTGCAAAAGGCTTGGTGCAAACCCAATGATTTTGTGAATCTGAAAAAATATTGGCACATTTAAATACTTCCCAAATTGCTCATTCTACAAATTTTTAAAACATTTCTTTTATCTGCTTTCACTATCGGTTAAAGATAAGCATTCGTCAAGAGTCATTTTAAAGGACACTTTAATTATATATGTGTGTGTGCGTGCGTGTGTATATATACATACTTGGGGACATACTTATTACAAACTTATAAAGTGTCACTAAAAATAACTTGATTCAATTACTTAATTTTTTTTTAAAATTCTTATTTTTTCAAATTTATAATGTCCCAATAGGCTCTCTGGTATCTTGAAATATCCTCCAAGGTTATCACTACATTTAACATAAAATGTAAGAAAGATTGCAATTGCAATGGTCACACTATCTAGAAGAGATGAACAATAATGCATTTAAATCATAACTGGAATCGCGTTGGGTATAAATATTAAATAGATAATTTCTACGTAAAGACAAAAAGTATAAAAAGGCGGACAAGATAGAATGTTTTAAAGCATGTGGTTCTATATGATATATGTATGTATGCTGTATCTAGAAATTGAGTTTCGCTGACATTTCCAGACAACGTGAGCCAACTAGAACATTCTGAAGTACATATAGGTAGCATGAAAAGTCAGGAAGATATATAAAGAATACAAAGAGATCTGAAGTGTGGATGGATGATCTCGAAGAACAGGGAAAGAAGCCACATGTTCGGGCGGCTCTAGTGGACCGGGCAACCGAGCACGTTTTTCAAGATCATTACCTGATTGAGTTGTTCCTCAGCTTGCTTCTGCTGGGCCGGGTCTATCGTTGCGCGCAGTAATTCCGTTAATTTACGTGGATCCATTTTCCGAGTATATGTGGCTGCTGTATCAATTAACACACGTGAATTTTTGACTGTTCCAGCGAATTTGACCCGGCGCATTCACCTCACTGCTCTCTCGTCACGTGACACATCAACAATATGGTGGACAAAAGTCGAAAGATGCTGAGAGTCGGCGTGGATCATGAAATATCTAGATAAGAGCCTAAATGCACGATTATTTAATGTTAAATTGTCCGATAAGCATTGTCAAATTAAATCAACAATTTCTCCTTTAATTAATCCACTGGTTGAAATTAAAGTAGAATTTATATTTGCTCGCCATTTTATTCAAAATAATCGGATCTGTGGATATCCTGTTGGAACATTGATTAGATTTTCAGTTTTCAGTATAATAGTATTAATCATCGTAAATTACTGATTATATAAGCCAGTATTGTAAGAATTATGTGCCACCTCCAATGACGTTAATAATTATGACGCCAAACATGGTGCATAATTCAAAGATAGAAACGAATGTTAAGTGAATTAAAGTCATGCTCACATCTTTTCTAAACTTCTCTTCTAATGGCCGATTTCTTCACCTTCGGATAAAATTTATCCTCCGGATAAATCCCCAGTCAACCAATCATTTTCAAGTTTTAGAAGTCTATCCGAAGGTGAAGAAATTGACGATAAAACAAATACATATATATTCGCTTTTACCAACTGTTGTTATCGTTATTGTTATAAGTAAAATTTGATTTTCTATTTGATTTTCTCTTAGCTCGATTGCAAATGTAAACAATATGATTGGTTTGCGAACACATTTACGACAGCAGCGTTCGAAGATCAACCGAGATTGCTGCGAGCGTCGTTCCCTCGGTTCATTTTCGAATACACTTATGATAGGTACGTCCAATGAGTACGTTTAGAAGTTCAGAATTTAGTAAAAATGTACCAATCGTGCAACGTTTGAGAAAACGAACATGGTTCGTCGATCCCACTTGAATTTATTTTATTTTATTATTTTATTTTTCAGACTTTTTCGTGCTCATTTACTGTAGTCTCCATGTTTTTAGTCATCATAAACATATAAATTTTTATTTTCCCGCGCTAACTTCCCGACGGTACGGAAGTCTTCGCATAAAAAATAAATTCTAAAAACATCCGCTATGTGGCAGTGTATAGTTTCCGGTTATCATTTGCTTTTTGAGCATTTGAAAGTACAGAATCAATTTACTTTGAATCGCTTGAAATCTATAAAATTCTAATTCAAGAATGGTTAGCTTACTGGAAGGTTCATCTCTAAAGTAAGTATTATTAATTCTTTATTAGTATTTCTTTATAAATATGTGGTAATGTTCTTTTTCAGTGATTTAATGACTGGTGGTGGAGTCACCTTTGAGGTAGACAAAGACTTTCAAGATCTGGGGGATGATGAGGAATTTGGATATAAAGATGATATTCGTCTGACTAATGATGAAATGTTAAAAATGTTACATATGAATGATTTTTGCGACGAAGATGTTGAAAGCAATGATGAAGGGCAGGTTGTATTACCCTGTGGATCGAGCTTTGATAAAATTAAACAAAAGATGACTGATCTTACTGGAGATGGTAAAGTAAGTTGATAATGGTAGAGTAGGATCTATATTTTTTGAATTGTAATAAATGCTTTTACTTCTGTTGTATTTAATACATTTAGGTCATGAAAGTTGTGAGGCAGAATGGTGTTGGTGAAATTATTCCGTGTAATGCACAAGTTACAATAGAATATATTGGATATTTTGAATACCAAGATGAACCATTTGATTCAACTTATAATAATAGAAAGGCATATACATTGAACCTAAGTTGCGGAGAATGCATTGTTGGATTGGAAATTGGAATCAAATCTATGCGGAAACATGAAATTGCACACTTTATTATCCACCCTGACTTGGCTTTTGGAAAATTGGGCTGCTTGCCTCGTATTCCACCTAATGAGGATGTCTTGTTTGCTGTGCATGTTGTGGATTTTATTGAAAAAGCAGCAGCCGAGGCTGAAGAGTGTTTGACATACGAGGAGAAGCGTATGTTCTTCAGAGTGGTCAATCGTGTGAAGGACCAGATGGTCATAGCTGGACAAAACTTCAAAAAACAAAAAACTCGTCAAGCTATTAGAGAGTAAGTACCTTTATAAAGGTATAAACATTAATTATGATGTAAAATAAATTATGTATTTCAGTTATAGGAAAGTGGTTACGTGGCTTGAAACAGCACAGTTGAATAATGACGAAGAGGAAAAGGAATTGAATAGATTGCTTTCCAGAGCTTATACAAATCTTGCTGTGTGTTTTAATAAAGAGGGAATGGGACGGCAGGCTTGTATGGCCTGTAACAGTGTACCAATACCCACTGCCAAGACATACTTCAAGTAATTTTACTTTTGTAAATTGAGAACAATAATTTGCATATAAATTTATTCATATGATCTCATTGAATCCTATGCGTTTCAGTTATGGAAGAGCCTTACTGAAAATTGGAGAATATACTCAGGCACTAGAGAAGCTGCAAATAGCCTATAAAATGGAGCCTAAAAATAAGGACGTTATTGCAGAAATCCAATTGGTGAGTAAAATTGCCTTTATTCCAAAAGTACAGTATATTGAAAGACTCGAATTTTAGGCCAACGAAAAACAAAGGAAATATTTGGAGATTGAAAAGAAACTTTGGTCAAAATGTATTGAACGTTCGCAACACGAGAGAGTATCTCAAGAGTTCACTGATGTCGCAAAACAGATGTGTGAAGCCTTCGCGCACGATACAAATTTGATGAGACAGCCACTACCGGAATGTTTGACTAAACCCGAAGAGAAATGCTTACGCGAACAAGCTGCTCTACTAGGATTGAATGTCACTTCGCATATCAGATATGGAAAGGAAATTGTGTATCTCAGTAAACCTCAGTATTAATAACATATGAGATTATACAATGCTAGATATGTGCCAAAAATGTATTAGAGTTATTACCAGATGACTAGTTTATTTTGTTTATACATTTATATTTTGACAATAAATATATTCTGCTTTATACTGTTTTTTTTTTTTTTTTTAATAATTTGTATTCTCCCTTTAGTAACATGTTATTTTTTCATTAGGTTCATTGAATTTATAATGAACTTCATAATTGTTTCTGCTCATGATTCAGTAATAGTAGCTCTGAACTGGTGAAATTCATGATCACGTGAGTAATCATTGAAGCTTTGAGGTGATCGATTATAAGGGCACTTCCAAGATACGGAACTTAGTCTTATGGCATTGGTAGGTGCTTCATGGTCGTACATGCAGAATTTAAAAATAGATTATCACCTAGTTTATGAGATATACAAAATGAAAGTAGCCAAAATCGCACTGGGGTGGAAGGTCCAATCATCGGTCATGTGCCAGTAATCCTAAGCGTGTGCTTTGAGTATCACAAAACTCTATAGTATTATAAGACAACAGACGACTACTGGTGCACAGCCGATGACTGGACATCCACCTTATGCATACATATACACTTTACACGTTCTTACACGTTTTGCATTGAACAATATTGAAGTAATTTTTTAATTAAAAATCTTGAAACTATACTGCATTATTAAACGATACATTAAATGAAATTTTGAAAAATGATGAATATTTACCCTTTTGCATCTAACAATGCCTGTTCCCAACGTTATAATACATCACAAATTCAAATCAATGTAAGTAATACAACTGAACAATGTTTTGTGATTTTACGATTTACACGATCCTTTCATATGGCGCGTGGCTTGGACGACGTTGCATTTTCGTAAGAATAATTTGAGTGTTCGGCAACGTATATATAAAAGTAAAATAAAATCAATTTTATTAGAAGTTGATAATTTATGAATTTATTCATATATTCTTACAGATTTTTAATTGGAGGTGATGGAAACATATATATGAAGGTAGTGTATGAAATCAGGGAGTATTGCGTACAGATGACATTAGTATAAAAGTCAATCTCCTTCGCAGGATCATTTTAAGGTAAATGAAGCAGCATAAAGTATCGTCATTTTTCACGATGAAACTTTCATTGATTCTCCTTGCTTTCATTTTAAAGCAGGAACCGAGTCAGCAGATGATCGACACGGCACACAAATTGATTCGTTGTAGCATATCTCAAGGATTTTTGCAAAGCAATGTCCGGGTAATTGCGCTACGTCAAATTTCTTCTACTTTAAGTCCAGGACAGAAAGTTTTCGATAAAATTCGAAACTGGCCTGAGTTGGTTCCCAATCCGTAGACATGGCGCAATCATTTTGCACCCCTTAATAGACAAGCTGTGACAGATCTTTAAAGAGGCATCAAAAAGGCATAAATAATACTTATTTTTGTATAGATAAAAAAGTAAGGGTATTGCAAGAAAACTACCGAAGGTAATAATAAAGTCCAAGAGTGATCGTATTTAAATATATTTATTATTCGATTTGTATGTACGATATACTGCACAAAACACCACTATTATTTTAACAGTTTCAATTTGCCTGTAATAACGGTCCGTAATTAACGTATTATTAATTACACCAGTTGATTAGTCGCATATTTATGTTCTGCGCGTACTTATTACCATCTGGTTCATCTTAGACGTACAGAAGAGATTTATGATCCTCTGTAAATGACATGTAATCAATTATAAATCAATAAAAAAACAATGAGAGCATCTTACTCGCAGTTTACGGCAAATTGATAAAACGCAAAAGTCGGATTAAAATTCAGAAACTTTTAGGGATACCTGGCAAATTAAAATTTATTGAATATCGCTTAATACTGTATATCGTAATAGTGTCAACGATACAAGGGCTTGACTATGGCGGTCATTGGAGCTGCCAGAAACTTGAAAAAGGAAAAGGACATATAGATGGGGATTAGAAAATTGTAAACTTCTTGCAAAATTAATGCAGTTCCTTTATCACTGCCACCTTGATCGGCAAGTACAGTTCTACTATATCTTACAAAATTAATTTCGAGTACTCTCTGTAGAATTAATCGGAAATAAATATTTCGAATTCTAAAAAAAAGAGTGCTGTGAGTCAAAAAAAGTCTAGCGAATAATGAGAACAAGCGTAAATGTAATTTCAAATCTTAGAAAAAAAATATTTGCATAAACAGACACAATTGACAAAGATTCTTTGATTAAGCAGGCAAACGCCTGAAATATATTATTGCGAAGATACGAAAGATAATGGAATACTTTATAAAAAAAAATCCAAAATGCGCACCAGGTTAAATACACGAAACAAACAATAACATCGATGGACTTCAATCAATAAAAAGTATAATATACATATATATATTTATATATATTTCAAAGCACGTGGCAGCCCTTTGACCGTTAATTAATCTACTGTACAGTATCGGTAAGAATCCCTTCTCACCTCATCTACGGCAGCTACGTAGGACTTAGATAGCAGCCAACCATTTGATCAATAATCAATGATTAATAATAAACGATCGACGATCGATCCCTAGGCCGTCCCTAAGCTCGCCATCGTAAGGGCGTACAGAGCAGCGACGGGAAATATGCCAACAAAATAAAATGTCTATATACAAAGGCAAAGAACATCTATGATACAACAGGATTGTCCGCAATTAAAAAGACCACGCGCGCAATGACCGGGAAAGAAGGAGTATCTGTACATACTGTGGCGGGAATTCGTAAAAGCAGAGCGTCGTTAATCCGAGCTATTTACACGGCTTTTTTGTTACTATTTTTGTTTTTCATAGTCGAAAAATCCGACTTAAGTGCGGGCACGCTCGAGTGCTCAATCTTACGACAAAGACTGGCACCAGCGTTTGCGTGACGGTAGAACAAGTTTCAAGACGAAACTTATTTTTCATTAACAGCTAATTCGATAACCCATCAGCTTACCGATCATTTTTTTTGTGACGATGACTATACTTGTATATGGATACGTGTACGACGAGATTCAATTGTCGGACTAATATAGGACTGTATGATGACGTGACACAACATCCTATTAGAACGGACACTTCGTTTATTTATGCACGCATGTGTAGATTTCAATGATTATATAGATACTTTTGATATCTAATAGCACAGCTGGAATCTTGTCGTATGGAATAATAAGTGTAAGCCGATGGGTTGTATAGAAATAAAAAAAAGAACGAATACCAAAGCGAACGAAAGTAGAATGTGACAGCATGTTACTTCGCAGCACCGGATCGACTCAATGACTCTGTGGACTATTTTCTAAGGAGTAGTTTGTGCTGAATTGTCGTCAAATGCTCTGGCTCTTGGCGGTCGACGAAGCTTCTTCCATTTTCTTTTACAGTAATACAATTGCGATAATTAACTAATCAATATCCTGTCTCTCATTCTCTCTCGAGCGCGCTAAACGCGAGGACTTTTTACTCTCTTTCTATATATTTTTTGTTCTCTATTTACAGGCGTGCACGGATGCCGAGCCACGCTACTGTACATTCATTCAGTTATCCCTGACACTCTTCCTCGCAACCCCTCGTGTTATTATTATAAACACCCTCGTGTTAATTCTATTCCATTTTGATACGATTTCGCTTACAATTCCGACTTTCGGCTTGCTGGGTTCATCGCGGAAACATTCACGGTCTGCGTAAATTGTTTTACTCTAGCAATTATCGCGTAAATGCTCTTTTCGATGCACCTTGGGGAATAAACGCGACACGCGGGAGACCTCCGACGTGAGGATTTCGTTTGGCTCACAATGAGCAGGTACATTTAGCAGCCTGAGTTATTATAAATTTCTAAGATTGGTGCAACGGCAATGCATTTTTCTAAAGTCAGGTAAATCGATTAGCTCGCAAATGCATGAGTCAATTGACTGATAAATAATATAGTGATTAAATAATGCATTGAATTCATTCATTATTAATTGACGAATTGACTCAAAGATTGTGGCGCGATAATCGATATAATCCTTGTTGATTTTTGATATTGCAATCTTTCGATTCGTTCCTTAAAGATGAATATTTCAACAGTTTACACTGAGCTACGATTAAATTATTGTAGTCGATCGTATCGACTAGGCTACTTAAGTAAAGCATGCCCAAGAGTAAACGAAATCGAACGAATAAGAACCGTGCTAAGACTTTTCTTCTCTAAGAGTTTTGAGACACCGTTGCCTACAGCTGGAGGAGACGTTGAACCAAACAGTAATCCATTCATCGTCATCCTCAGGTTGCGGGGAACGGGGCTACACGTTATGTACAATAGGAATCGTCATCGTTAAAAGCAAGAAATTACGGTACGTATTGTCCCATTTTCTATATAGAACTAGCGGAACTAGAGGAGCCCACCCTTGCGTCCGAAGAAAAGTGAACTTATCGTACCGAGGGCTGATTGAGTTGCCGACTCCTTAGTAACTGGTACGGGATTCACTTGTTTTACCTGACCCAGATCTGGTCTAGTTGCACCAGCACCTGAACGTCGCTGTCTTCCGGAGTGCTGATTCAGTCTTGGTGCCCCGGCACCAGATCTGGACGTACCAAATTCTTCTTTTGACTTTGGTGGTAATGGAGGCTTGGTATTAAGAATTTCACTTGAGCAGCTTGATGTGGAAGCGGAGGACGGCGACGAGAGCTTCTCCTGGCTGACACTACTGGACATCGAAGTCTTGAGGAAGGTTAACTGTGCCATTGGACTCTCCATGGAACGTCGTGTGTATAAGGCTCCTTGAAGAGCTAATGGTGAGATGCTAGCACTTGCTGTGGTCGCCATTATAGTATCGATACCGATCCTTTCCAATTTCTCGACCAAGCGGATGCCAGTCAAAGCTTTCTTGTCTGATCGTGATAGCGCTGGCTTCGAACGTTTACGTTTCGGCGGCTCGGAGCTGAAAGTGCGCTTCAACAATTCTGCCCCACTGCTGAATAATCCAAAGCTCAGCGGGCTACTGTAAGGTGGTGGAGAGGCTGATCTTGTGGGCGGTGGGCTGCCATCCGGACTGTTGATAACGGAAAAAAAAAGGAATGAAATTAATTTTCTAGTCGCCTAAAGAATTTTAATGGGACTGGTAATTTTTAGGAGAAAAATAGTTATGTAATTCTACGGTATATCTACCTGACCACTATAGTATAACTAACCTGTTGCATGGAGTAGCAGTCGGCGTGAAGTTCCGTTCTCCACTAGGAGTAGTCACGCAGGAAGGTGTGACAGCTTTGATGCCTCTTTCGTTGAGCATCTTCGCCAAGCCTAAGGTAGTCGAGAAGGTAGACGTGGAATTCCTTCTACTAAGAGATCTGGGAGTATTGACACCAGAATTAATTTGACTACTGGGTGCAGTAGCCACTCGGCTGCCGATTAAACTCGCTGTGACACTGGTGTGATCATCGGGATGCAAAACAGTGCTGTTGGTAAACGTATATATGGAACCGGTGTCCTGGAAAAGTTTTCCAGGATTCGCATATTCTTCATCCTCCTCAAGATCGGCCAAGGTAAACGTCTCCAAACCGAGATCTTCCAGAGCACGACCTCCTCGTGTCTTGACACCAGGTCGCTCTTCCAGCAATCCACCAAGAGTTGGGGTTGCCAGCTGAGACCAATGATGCAAAGTCTGTGAGCCTTCCATAGGCTTGACGATCTGTAACTTTTCAGGAAGACGCCAGCTATTGCCACTAAATCCAGAAAGGTTTCCACTACTTCCGGTCGACATTATACTGTCAGGCGTTCGACATCCAAAGGGCAGGAAATTTGGTGGTGAATGCAGTCCTGTATCATAGTCATAGTTATATCCTGCTCCTGTACTCAGGCAAGCACGACGAGCTATCACTTCTGCTGGAGTTAGGCGACGCAGTGCGGCTTCCAGATCAGCTGCACCAGGAGCTCCGGGTACTCCAGTTTGTTGAGGACCGCTGAAGATAAAAAAAATACTTTACTACTTTAGATATACTGCTAATTCCTGCTCGTAGTACAGAAATGTCAAGATGCGGAAATATTAGAGATAAATTATAATAATCGCTTACGGATATTCCTCGGAGTCTGTAAGTAAAGATCCTTCGCTGTCACTATGTCCTGTAGAATCCAAACTAGGGAAGCCGGTAGAATGATGAGGCCTGATAGGACCACAGCTCATTCTTAGACCGGAGGATCCACTGGACAGAGTAGATGTGGTCATCGAACCAATTCTTGGGAATTGTCCATCCGTGGCAAAGGAAGCTCTCGAAGCGCTCCGAACCGTTTCGAAAACCTTCTTATAAGTAGGAACTCTGTCGGCACTGATCCCAGAATCGAGACTGAGTTCCGAATAAAGCGAAGACTCGAGTTCCGATGCAATGGAATCAGGTTGTGGTGCAGCACCCATAGAAGGAAAGAGTGAACCACCCCTTACGGTTGGCAATCCGCGTTTTCTCTGTTTACGTAATTGTTCCTGCGTTTCAGCTAGAAGATTCACCACTTCGGCATAACGATCCTTAAACTGTGCCAATTCCGTTGCCAAGATATTCTGATTGTCCCTGGTGATGACCAGCGTGTTGCCAACTTCATCGTGCTCAGCCATAAGTTGTGCTAACCGTAACTCCGTCTCATTCAACTTTGCCGTAAGGCTGATTATTTCCTCATGTTGAAGTCGATTTTCTTCTCTCTGCCTCTCAAGCTCCTCCACCATACCGTCTGCCTCCATATTGGCACTTGCTACAAGTAATAAACGAAAAAATTCATTAAATTATTATTATTATTTTATAATATTATTATATTATTTATTATTATTATTATAAAAAGAAGGATATACCTGCTGGATTGTTTTAATGACTATAATTTCTCTGAATCCTCGACTTCAGTCAGTTATAATAAATTATTGTATATCTATAAAACCGACCTAGTTGTGCAGCGATATCCTTCACCAGCCTAGCTTCCTGTTCCTCGCAATCATCGGCATCGTGGACCAGTTTCGTGAACTCACTCCGTAACTGACGATTCTCGTCTTCAAGAGAACCGATGCGTCGCTGCATCATTTCCAAATTAATTCCACGTAGCCCGGTGGGCGTACCGGCTTCCGATCCCGAGTCTTCCACATCGTTCGTTAAAATCTGAATGAGTTCGGTCTTCTTGATAAGCTCGTGCGAGAGCTGCGTGATCCTCTCGTTAGCCGATTTTAATTCGGCCTCCAAGGCGTTCACGCTGCTCTCGAGCTTCTGATTGTGAGTCAATAACTCCTTGCCGATTCGTGCTGTTAGCTCGAGATCTTTTTCCTTCTGCAATGGTAAAAAGAGATTCCTTGGGTTACATGGATGCCACAAAAAATTAGATAACAGTCACCGATCTCAGTAACATTGAAAAAAATAATTATTATCCATCAAGCGACTCACCTCCTCTAGAAGCCTGGTCACTGCTTCTATATCATTATAAGTTTTGGTCATTTGGCTCACACGGTTGCTACATAGAACTGCAACAGAAACGTACAAATTTATTAAGCCATCGATTTCACTGTTATTAAAGCTACAAAAAAAGAAAAAAGAAACGGCAAGTGTATTGTGCTAGATATGCAGAGGCTGGACTTATACACGAATAATCTATGCAATCCTGTACCAAGAGGCTGGGCATATAAAAGATAAGGGGTGCATCTGATCAAGGGTACAAATGCTACACACGTGTGTTCATCGGTGTTTAAAGGATGCCCAAATCAGATAACACCTTTACCTGAATTCACGAATTTCGGCGACTTCCCACCGTTCGAGTGGGCAGCAGTGGACCCAAATGTCACAGTGAGCGTTATCAATGTTCGCGACAACATTGACTTTGCACGTCACGATTAAGAAATGAAACAAGATTTAAGAAGATCAATGTCCCATATGCAACTGTAAATGACGCACAAGTGTGTCCTTCTTCCCATTGGTTCAACATGGAGAAAGAAACGGCAAACAAAGCTGCATCCTCCCAAAGAAAGATCCGGTCCCACCCAATGCCATTAATATACCTTTCAAGTCCTGAATAAAATCGAATCGTAGTAAGAAAAAACAAATGCAAGTTCGCTTATCAAACGACGAACAGCAAGAGAGGCCACGACCGCGTTTTCACCAGAGGAGATTGACTCGCATCCCTATCGACCAGCGGAGCCAACCCGTAAAGGCGCAGCCGCACAGGGCGAAAGCGGTACAAGAGAAAAAAAACGCATCTCGCACGTGCGTGTCTGCATTCCCCGTCAAAACATTCGCCGTTTCCATTTTTACTCAATGGACGGGAGCCAAGAAATTTAGCGGCGCAGAATCCAACTGCGCAGAGAGAGCAGAAGACATCGTCGAGGAATGCGCGAAAATAAGGTTAGAATCGCAAGACACAACGTAGTCTCGTAAGATAAAAAATAAAAACGCAGAGAACATTTTTTTCATAGCTATTGTGTCTTGCATAATAAATTCTGGCAGTGGAAAGTAGTCGAATGGCGTCGGGACTTTCGATGGAAAGTATTATATTTGCTCCGGCTCGTTAGGCGTGGGTGAGTGGCGGTAAAAAAAAAATAAAATAGAAAAAAACCGATCGAGAAAGAATCGAAGTGGTGGAAGGCAAAAATAAGCGTCGCGAAAAAGAGTGCAATCGCGTTTAATCGATTTATTATCGTTGCTCTTCGACAAGAACTTTCTTCCTAGCGATCGGTACCAAGGGCGCCTCAAGTACCTCCCGGTTCACATTCCATCGACAGAGAATAAAAGGAAATAAGAGTAGAAAGTTGTCCAACTGGTTCTGGACTCTGGATCAATGAGCACGATGCTATCTTAGGAATTCATTGAAAAATCCACGCCTGTGTACGGGTGACAAGAAACAATTGAATACAAAAAAGAGATAACCGTACACGTCGATCCCACCTAGTCGGATCACGTTGCTGCTGCGCGTATATCGCTTGTACTAAACCGTGTAGAACGATATCAGTAAGTAACTCTAGCAGACAGGTTACATCGTGCGTTACGTCACATACCTCACAGAAGCCCAGCCATGCCCACCGATTGCGCTGCTAATAAAGAAAAGCGATAGAAAATTAAAAAGGCGATATTACGAAATCTATTATAACGAATTGTCAGTGATAAAAGTAAAACAAG
The DNA here is from genome assembly GCA_030142595.1 of Trachelus iudaicus. Classification (NCBI taxonomy): domain Eukaryota; kingdom Metazoa; phylum Arthropoda; class Insecta; order Hymenoptera; family Cephidae; genus Trachelus; species Trachelus iudaicus. The sequence goes on from JARQTH010000316.1 coordinate 694,023, forward strand.
CCAAAAAGAAATCTTTTAATTTCCAGCACGCAATGATTTTCCGTTTAGATTCGAGTGCGCGCCAGTGACCCATCCCGTAAGACGTAAATCGCATAAACGAAACAAACGCGAACAGTTCCCTCTGCTTCATTGACTGAAGAAAAATAAGAATACGAAATAGCAAATCCAGAGCATTGCACTCGTGGAGACTCGGTAAATTGTACCCAGGCAAAATAAAATATCGAGCGAGACCATACACGTATGTATATCGTGTGTAATCCTTCAACGTGAATAAACAAAACGAATAAAAAGAAACACACAAGAATTATCTAAATGGTACGAAGTGAGGTGTTATGCGATAGGTGCAATTGCGCACGCACGTGTGCGCCGAGGGTGCATTACTGACAGGAGATACAAGTGCACGGGGCGTCGGCAGGCGATCCAAGAAGAAATAAGGGCGGCGTCCCGGCGCAGCAACCCTCGCAGCCCCAGCAACGCGTCGAGTAGCTGGATCCGACGGTAGAAGTGGACGTGGAGACGACGTGGCCCGAGGTGCCGAGTGTAACGTCGTGATGCCCAAGTGCACGTGTACCTTCCAAGAGTAGGTCGTCGGATTCATCGAGGGCGGACGGCGAGTGCTTGGGTATGTCCTCGTCGTACTCGTAAGGATCATCCTCCTCCTGTTCCTCGTCCCCGTTATCGCGATACTCCTCGGCCCGATGATCAGGATCATTCCCGGCCGTGGAGACGCTCGCAGCACTCGGATAGTCCGTCGCATTGGAGGTGGCCACCTTCGGTTGCCCAGGGCAGGTGGTACCACCTCCGGCAGGATTCCCACCCTCCAGACTAGCGCGATTCTCTAGGCAGGATCTGTTTTCACAATTGTACTGCCACATACTGATATCGAGCACATTTCTCATAAAATTGTATAACTCGCTTCTACTCTCGCACACTGACGTGATATATACTCTCTGAGCGAATGATAAGTACTGAGGAAACGTTACACGATTTTTCTTTATTGTGAATCTTTCTCTCTCTTTAAGACCGATCTGACAACGCGCAAATGCCAGGTTACACGAACGATACTATAATAAGAATTCGTTGAGTTTACAAACGGAACCGAGGTTTTATCTTATTATCCTGAATGCTGCTCAGTTGCAAAATAGTTGTTTGGGCACTTCAGACGAAAATACGAGACTTACGGCACGACCGATCGAGTTCCAAAGTCTGACTGACACTGAATTACTGTACTAAAGGAGAGGTTATGTACCTGAGTGGACCTTGACCTACCCTTAACGAACCCAGCCTAGCCTAACTTCAATAGGCAAAACTCCCCTCCACGCGTTAAGCTAGTGCACTCAGGGACCGTGAATCATAACCAATATTCCAGTACACGCGTTAAATTGTATTAATTTTGTGTAGAGTACCGGCGAGCCGAGTAAGCTGGTGGTAAAAGTAAAATGAATGGCCTGACTGAATTTCTACATTCTTTCAATACGGACTAACGATGCCATGAATATTCGCACGTGTACATACATTTCAAATGGAACTAAACATTAAAGTCTCTCACGCTATATTCTTAGTTTGCATGTAAATGTATGAAAGGACAAACTATCTTCCCGTCTATATTTGTACATTACTTGAATCAATAACGTGAAGATCCTCTGTCACGGAGAAGAAAAACAGGAAAAATATTTTTTTTAATTCATTAGTCTAAGTTTTCTTTATGTTCAACCTGAACATTGTACAAGTAAACTTCTCGGGGCAAATATTTGTGGAATTTCCAAAACTCATTATTGTTCCAAGATTTTTGTCTCATGGTAATATTTCAACGTGGGCTCGGGTCGTAATAGAATTTCAAAAGATTCTGAAATACCCCGTGTAAAGCAAGTAACAAAGTACGATAACAATGAGAACCATAGAAGCGTCAGATCATTACCGAAAGAAAATTTGTAATGAAATGAATAAATAATAAAAATGCACACTTTTGTATTAAACTGTACCGCTTTATCCCAAAAAATATAAGACATTTAATAATACAATCAGTGGGCAACACAAAACATCAATTTTACGCAAAACTGAAAATACCGCTGTAACCCTAAAACTCAACATTGCATACCTTATTTAATTCCGAATTGGGTAAAAACGATAATATTAATCAATATCAACATGACCAAGGGACGTGCAAAAATACTTAGCTGTAACAGACTTATGAAGAATTAAAAACGAATAAACCGTAATTTAAAACTAAACGTGGCAGCCGTATGCAAACACAAAACGTGTGTATCAGAGCATGATAACGCACTACTATGTGTATCTAGTAACGAGTTCAAGAGTCTCTAGTAATACAAGAATGCAATTGTAATTGCATGAAATAAGACGCTACATATTGAATCTCCTGTCGCGGTATGGCCATTGCTCTCAAGACCGAGACGGAATGGCGGACTATAATCATAATAAATAATAACGCTGCATATATTTATTGGCGGAACTGAGTGCCGATACGCTATGCACCGGCAGTTTACTCGGTTGGTGCCACTATCACGTGAAGTTAGTCGCAGTCGTTGTTGCAGGTGTCTATATTGATTTTACAGAGGACAAGGAAGGCGGATTGCATAAGCCTTCTGTAGAGAGATTCGCGTATAAGTTTCCAAGAGAAAGAATCGCGAAGCCTCTGCCGACTTTAATGCCAAGTCTCTCTTATGCAATGATAAGAAGAGACGTTTCTCACACGATGCGAAAGATTTCGATTGTATTCCGAAAAGCGATAGTTGCAGCCCACGTGATTCTCTGTATCCGACAAAAAAATTAAGAAAGAGAGAGAAATTGAGAGAGAGAGAGAAAGAGAGAGAGAGAGAGAGAGAGAGAGAGAGAGAGAGAGAGAGAGAGAGAGAGAGAGAGAGA
>JARQTH010000316.1:697005-713405 GCA_030142595.1 Trachelus iudaicus
GAGAGAGAGAGAGATAGAGAGAGAGAGAGAGAGAGAGAGAGAGAGAGAGAGAGAGAGAGAGAGAGAGAGAGAGAGAAGAGAGAACCGATCCTTTTGTGATTCGTATGAAAAAGCAACAAATACGACTATTTTGAGTAATCGTTACAATTTCAAGAGTTCAAGAAAGTTCGGTTGGCACTGTATGCAAAGTGCAATTATAGTTGCTTGTGATGAGCGGCTCTTGGCAAAAGATGCGGATACGGTTACTATGTAGTTTCTAAGAGAAATTGCCTTTTTTCCTTTCCTCTGGATTAACCAATATATTGTCGGTTGTATGAACTATGGCAATTTCATCGTAAGAAGCTTTCAATCGTTATGCGTGTGATTTGTACTTTGATAATCATTAAATTGACGGGTGTATCAAAAGTATTGCGGATCGTTGAAATTTATTATACAATAAAAGTTTTTTTTACAATCAGTAGTACGTCACGAGAGATTGTGTAATTTCAACTTAAAACACAATAGGAATAGAAGCTGCCAAGGACTATTAATGAAGGTAAAAAATTCTTTGAGAGCAAGGACTGAATTAACGTCTATGATTTGTTTACAAGATCTTAATGACGAGTCTTCGTAATTACAGCATTAATAGAGAAGACAAATTTGCCACGCGATTTTCAACATGTCTACGTACAGCTAAAAATCTCGGCTTTCAATAATTCGAGAGTATCTCAGGAACCTTGAGAAGCAAGTAGCAATCAGGGTCGCAGTTCGGTGGCCTCGATAAACCAGAAGAAGACGGAAAAAAGGTACAAAACGTTTACAAACGATTCACGTAATTGCGTAGGCGTGTAAACGTTTTTAGATTGCGCAACAGATCATAGAAGAGACTTTGGCACTGGTGTAAATCGACACCGCGATTCGCAATATTCTCGCTTTTCCATATGAAGTAAGACCTACCATTATGCATATATGCAAAACAGATTCACGTGCTTGCAACTCGATCGGCCAGTATAATATCGAGACATCATACAGTACATTTACGGGTTCCTGTCGTTCGATTATTTTAAAGTAAATTACGTATTTACCATTGAATGCGTGCGAGTCGCCTGGGGCGAGCAAGGCTGACGGGGTAAAAAGCCCGGTAGGCAAAAACAGTCAAGGTTGAAGGCGTTCTATCGGCGTGGAAATGTCGGCTAGTTTCCTCTTCTGTTTGAACAAAAATCACTTAGTAAAAATTGCTTGTGACACTAAACACATATCACTGTAACACCCCTTGACACGTCGTGTTGTCGTCGTTTTACTGTGATCCAGAGAAACGTTGGGTTTCTAGGTGCGGCAAGCACGGCGAAGCAGACCGTGCGAGGATCAGTCGGCCATCTTGCTTCGAAGCCGAGAAACGACGGAACTGGCCGAAGTCGACACGAACTCGAGAGAATACAGTATCGCGGGAACGCTCGAACGAGACAGTCGAATGACGTGAATGATTTGAATTACAGAATGACCGTTTGTTTCCCCCAAGTGGCCGCAGTCGCTACATGAAAAATAATTCGGTCTCGTATATTTTGCACGTCAAATAGGAATACCGTGGCTGCCGGACTGTGTAATTCTACGTAGCGAATCGTTACGAAGAATGCCATAATGCCTCTGATACTTATAGAAGAATTATGGATCCGACATGGACATCTTGTCGGCGATAAGAAAAGATTTATATTCTTATGCGAAACACAGAATGGCGATGTTTTGTTCTTATAAATAACTAAAGTGACAGAGGCACGTAGAAATGATGGCACACGTGTTCCGTAGGTATTTATTTTTCATCAACTGGAGAAAACTTTCCATCGTACGTTAACTTTGCTATTTAGCCCCAGGCAACTGTCAATTAAAAGATACTTGCTTGTTCAGAGGCCGAAAGCGATTTCTCAATTTCACATAACGAGAAATAAATAAATAAATGTGTAATACGAAAGGAGAGATGAAAAATCCATCCTTAATGAATATAAGTACAGGATGATAGATCGTTTCACGTATATTCGATTATAAGAAAATCAATGACGCGGAATCCACGTGAAGCGTTCTCAAGCGAGCCATATTGAATAGTAATAAAACTACAATAGAACATTGAGAGTTGCGGGTAATTAAAGTGCCAGGTACTGAGATTACTTTAATGCCGAAGATCCCACATTTAATATTGACATTTCTTCACCAGAGCGACGTTCCAACTTCCTTGGATGGAACCTCGATGACACGAGGTCTGTCGATGACTCTCGCAGTGCGATCGCCATTTTCCACTATTCCAATGATCCACGCTTGACGTTGTTCAGTTTTTTCAAGAGCCTTGCAATAGGCAGCCGCCTGCTCGCGCGGCAACACCACCAGGAGTCCACCCGAGACCTCTGGCATTCTTCCCTGAAGAAGGGGCATCGTGTTACCGGTGAACTTCATGGTGCTGTTCATCCGCGCGATAATCGGCATGTTGTGTATGACAAAGCTGACAGGATTCTTCTGTCGACGAGCCAGATCTTCCGCGTGACCCAGAATCCCGTGAACGGAGACATCGCAGGCGGCGTGAGCGTTATACTTGAGGATCATACGAAGGCCATTATATAGGTAAAAAATGCGATTAATCATCTTTGAAAGTAACCCGTGCATAGCAAATAGGTATTTCGAAAGCGACCATTCCGCTTTCATGGAAATGCAAAGCTCCCGTAGAAGTTTCATGAAATATCCAATTAAGTATGCACGTCTCCTAGCGAGACTATCTGATTAATTGAAGCTATAACTGGGTGGCTTCTACTGATACAGCAACTCCTTCTTCTTCTACTGCAATCTATTGGAATCTAGCTTCGCCATGGAAGACTTTGAGTTCCCAACCGATTTGCTAGCTGCGATCATGTCTCTGGACAGATAATCCATCTTAATAATTGGGGGCTAACCTTTCTCATGAGAAGAGCAGCGATCCTGTTACTCCTTATCATAGAATCCACAGCTCTCAAGTAACCCTTTTGAGCATCTTCTTCGCTGAGCGTCAATAGCAACCTGGAGCGTTTATCCGTCTGTTCCATCCACTGTGCGACGGTGATGGCTACGAGGGTGCCAAGGGGTTTTGTCAAAACTATCACGTCCCCTAGTATTGCACTGTCCGGTATAACAAGTTCGTGGAGAGGACATACGACACTAGCCGTACCACCCAACACAAGCCAAGGGTTACTAAAAATCTCGGAACCGCGCACCTCGGCAGCCATTGATTTTCCAACATCGCAAAAACCGCGAATCACCATGGGAATAACGACTTTTCGTTCATTTTCCTCCATTCGATTGGCGACGCCCAGTATAAACCGAGAGCTCGCGCAATCTGGGACACCCAGGGCGTAAATCCTGCTCAGGACACACGTGCTGGCTATTTTACCAAGCAAATAAGGATCTTCGATGACTGGCCAAATAAGATTGGACGTTTCAACCAGGTAGAGTCCACTGTGAGAAAGATGGGTAACGGATACGTCTTCGCCAAACACGTGACTCTTGAAATTGCGATCCTGCTTTAAAATTTTACAGTCGATCATATATGTAAGTCAAGGAGATTTTTAAGTCTTCTGATCAATTAAATAATTGACATTTCTTATAGGAACTGAACTGATACCTGATCCTCGTTGAAAACCGAGAGAAAGTCAAGGATCTCAGCACGGTCGAGTCTCATTCGCTGACCACGAAGGTCACCGAATTTACTTAAACGGAAGTCTTTACTAAGTCCATGAGCTTCTGGTCTGAATGGAAGTTGAACAGAACCTAAGGGATCCGCTACGAGTTCCAGGGGAACTACTTCCTCGTTTTTACTTGACATATTGTAATTACAATGTCGCGGGTTCCTTGACTATGCACTAAGTTCTTACTTTTTGCACAACAATAACGTTTACACCTATCAACTTGAAAGACACATGAGGAAAAAAACTTCCGTATCTTCAAGACAACGAAGTAACGCGAATCCAGCGGCAAAGTAGCTGTTTGGCGCTGCTGATCGTGCGTTTTGTTTGTTTCGAGATTAGTTCTAAAAATGAACGCTAGAGCAGAGACACTAAACAGCGCGCGCAACTGTTTAACGAAATAATCCCCGTTGAATAAAACTATATTCTAGATTAGGGCAAATGGCAGAAGTAAAATGACATTCAATGTTATAATCCTTATCGGTCGTATCAATAATCCCAAGAAAAATGTGTAATTGTGTACCCTACCTCGATTCAATAGCAGAGTCCTTATGACGCGAATGTAGACTTTCCCGTATTTCGTTCTGGCGACATGAAACAGGAAGTCAGAGACATTGCCATGCCCTTCGTGAATATCATTCTCTTCAAGGACCTCTCTCAGAGCTTCGACACGTTCCTCCGGCGTGCTCTCGTCAGGACCTCCCAACTTCCTCTCAAGATACTCGACGACCCCAATGTCCTCCCACAGTTCGGGATCCTGATGATTGCTTTCGGCCTCAGGTATTTCCCAGACACTGCTGAGTTTCCTTCCCACAGGACTGAACGAGTTCCTGGATTCCGGTGGGGTTCCGATCCCCCCCGAAGTATAATCCAAGCTGAAGGATCCGCGATTCCGCTGGTATCCTCCAGGCGAAGTGGTAGGATCCTGCCAGGATGAGGGTCCTTTGTAATTCTCTCGCCAACCAGCAAGACTCGCGCTGTCTTGCAACCACGTGAGCGGTTCGCCCGAAGAAGTTGGCGACGCGTTCCTACGATATTCCGGCGAGCCCAAGTTCTCCCGTAGTACATCCGATCCTTTGTGAGGATCCAGGGCGGCGTATGTGACGTCCAGAGCGAGAGAGTTGAAGGTCGAGTCCCGCAGGACGATTGTAGATCCAAGTTCACTTTCGGTGTCAAGGCGGCCATTGTTCTTCTGGGTTCTCGTAGGCGAGATCGAAGAATCCGTGCTGGTCATGACATAGCTCCGATCTTGGGTCGATCGGGAGCCTCTTTTTTTCGTAAACTCGATATATATTCGTATTGGCTATCGACGTTACACTGTTTTATCAGCCGATTAATACACCAATGAATATAGCGTGAACTTCGTTAGTCCCTGAGCGGCCAGGGACTTTTCGAAATTCAAATTAGTCTACCGGTCTCCGGTCACTCTTAAATATCAGTCCGTGAATATCAGACTGTAACACCACTCACTTGGATACTCGTGCACGGTCCTGATAGAGAGCCTCTATTATCAAAATGAATAATGGAAGCTCTACCAGTCACTTTTTTTTTCATCTACGAGTTCACCGATCGCCGAAAGACAATGATGGTCCACACCACTCTTGGAGATTTTAACAATTGCCAATCAGGCCACGACAGTTACGCTCCGACACCATTCGTGTTGGTAACTCCACACTCTAAGTGAATCCGAAAGAAAATACTTTATAATTATGTTTTATTTGATAATACAAAGAAGTAAGCCGAGAGAAAGAAGCGCTTTCTCTCGAGTGACTTCCTGGAAGTCATTGAGAGCTACGGATATCGTCCCAAATATCGATCGAATTGGATTTTCCGATTAAACAAAAGGTAACACAGAAAATTGCCAACAGACATCGAGGTACCGTGATTAATGATAATGATTAGAATCCCCAACGAGAAAGCGCTCGCGAATAAGATTCACAGTGCTAGAAAAATCCTAGACCTACTGTCCCGATCCGCGACTAAAACAAGTTACCAAACAATCTGGTCAACGATGAAGTAACGCATAGGCTTAGTCACGCAATCTTCCCAGAACTCAAGCTTATTTATATCGTCTCACCTTTTTACACAGAAATCGTCACCTAGTCCGCGCCCTCTCTTCCATCCCCACTGTCGCACGAGCTGGTTGCCCCACGAAAATACTTCAAAGCCCGTAAAGCTTCGAAATAACCTTGAGGAAATACGATCGGTAAATCATACCGAACGAATGCCAAACCTCAATGTCCTTAAAGCATTGACCCTGCCGCGTAGTGACCCTTGACGTGAAAATATATTAAACTAGATCAAAGCAACTATACCAACTTCATGATGACTTCCTTCTATAACAACAGCAGCATCTACCATTTAACCCGTCGAGAGTACCGACTACTCTTCACCTGACCCACGTTCCCCTTCACAATTGTACTAACGGATTACAATTATTGGCCCAGTTGCGGAACAAATCACTTTCACCACCGAAGGCAATCCGTTAGAAAAGGATCGTACCGCCCCGTATGGATTGGATTGATTAAAGATACCATAAGAACACTGACAACGTCCAGATAGCGTACTCTTTGAGGATACGTCGATAAGTCGAAAGCTTACATAGGACGAGATGCACGGAATGGAGGCTCTCGGCGTCGGACTTAAAGACTGTCCGCTACGCTTTGAAAAATCCCTTCAAAAGGATTTGACTTGTCGCACGATTTAGTGTCACGGATGTTAATGTGTTCATTATTCAAAGAATTAACAGTAAGGCTAACAGTATCTCTTTAGCGTCGTATCCCTTGCGAACGATTCGCGCGATTCAGGATGGCTCAAAGGTCCGCTCCGGTTTGCCGGGTGGACTTCAAGGCGAATTAGCAAGTGGGCGACGAAACCAAAGCGTAACAGATGATTTCTCCGGGCAGAGAAACGCGAATTATCCAGCGCGCGGCAATCGTCGATTGCAGAAGCGGTCGACGAACTCTCGTGGCTGCGCCGAGAGACGATTTTTTATTCTCCAAGCTCCTTCGCGCTCACCCTGTGAATACGTGCGAATCCATTCGGGCCATTACCTCGAGAGCGTCTTTACTGTTAGGTTAAGTTGCGGTGAAAGAGTTAAGAAAAAAGGAACGAGACATTCCAGGAGGATTTTAGAGTGACGTAAAAAAAAAAAGAAAGAAGCTAACAATCAAGTAACAAGGCTGCCAATTGAAGAAAAAATTTTTTTTAGACAAACATACACATAGTCAAGGTAATTAATAGTTCGTTATTGTACAGTGTGAAGCTGTGGATTTATACATCTGCAGGTGTTATAGCTGTTGTAGCGACTTAGCGGTATAGCAATTTCGCAGTAATTAGTTGAATTTGGCTGTTACTAGAAAAAAAATTAATAAATTTCTTCCTGTACGAGAAGCAGCGCTGAACTGTCTCGTTTAGCGTGGACATAAACACTTAATAATGTCACGTTCACACAGGAAGTGTTCCTATTTGAGAATGCCGGGATAATTTTAAACTCATAGAGATACTCGGGGATTGGACGCTTCTTGCGTAAGAGGCAACCAACTGTCTCTGTCGATAAGTGAGGATCAAAATTGCGTCGTGGGGTTAATTATCTATCGATAATTAACAGGGTCTGAGCTCATTGAAAAAAATGGGTACCGCTAATTGGTTGGAATTATTGGAGCGAAGAATACTGTGTATCGGTGCCAACTGAACTGTCACGTTTAAATAATTTCGAGGGGAAAAAAAGCGACGTATAAAAAAGAAAAGGACAAAGAAAAAGAAGAAAAACACTGAAACAGCCGTTTAGAAGCGACTTGCATTTTTCACACGGGCGTACGAATGACAATTTCAAATATCGCGGGCTATCACGAGCCACGTCATACCACGACGAATCGGGGCGCGCTGTATATTACGATAAGAGTCAATAGATAAATAACGTCCTTTATAATCACCAGGTAAAATATAATGTCGCAGTAAATAATAATCGTTGATCCTGTCTCTTGTTTTAATAAAAAGAGCCGGGTTGTGACGTCAGAATTGCGACAATAAAAAAGGCCAGATTCGCGAGGTCCTTAAAAAATGACCGCGTGACCTCGTCAAGTCCTTTGGAAGTCCGGACTCGAAGATTTGTCCTGTATCTGTAACCGCTAATAATACCATTAGGCGGGCAGAGCCTTAACCCAGACCTTAAGTCGAGCTTTCACGAAACTGTAATTCAAGGCGCATCGTACGCGCACGCGACTAATATAAAATTAATGCGACACGCAACATACATATATACAAGTGTTACGTAGCCTGTATTAGGACGTGTCTGATCTACATTTCTAATTCGCGATTACTCAAGTCACCCAACCGAAAGGAGAGAACAGCCGCTCATTGCGGATCGGGTGTCCTTGCGATTTACTATTGCAACTGTCATACTGGACGTGCGCAGTCGCAGGCGCAGAGCAGATTTAAAAAAAAGTCTATCAACACAGTCCCCGATTGATTTTTTAAAATTGCCCATTACAGACTTTCTGACTCGTTGCGTGAATTTATCGCAGAGTTATTAATGCGACAATCAACAAGTTAATGGCGTGTTAAAAGTTTCGTATGAATAATAGCAATAACACTTGTACAACGGCTAACCTCGAAATCGATTTTATCCATAACTTGCGAAGCAGAGGCTTTCCGGTCAAGCTTGTCCGGTAGTTCCTTTTGGTTCCGAGTGAAATTATTATATCAATGATTGACGCTGTCTCAGTGGCTGCCCGTTTCAATGACCATTCAACAGTCAATGTACAGTAAAAATGACGAGTGCCTTATTACAGTAATCGAAGATAGGAAGTCATTGCAGAGGACGTACCGAGTACGGGCATGAACGAAAGAGTGCGTGAAAAGCTTTCATGATATGTATCCTGGCACAATATGCGGAGTACTGTTACTGCAGGTAAATCAGTAACTACGTTATATTAGCCGCAGCCATTATATTATACGCACTAGTCAATGACCGAGTAAATAATTAGATACGATCCTGCGACGATTAACGGACCGGTTACACAGCTACATAGGTAACGAACGCCTATTACTTAACGAATAATCTGAGTGCACCACGCTACATCTTGTTCCTGATACAGTTTTTTTTTCCACGGCAATTTAACCGCACTGCATCTTTCCTTCGTGAGAAATTTCCAAGCGCGGAAGAGCAATTACACTGTGAATTAATTGACGAGTAAACGATCCTAACAGCACTGCGAAAAGGAATCCGTAGATAATTTAATCACTCTCAGACAATGGGTCACCAATAACAATCATGTAGACACACAAAACAATGCAACAATCACTATTCAAATAAACTACAGCCCCCGCCATTATGTATACGTATATATATCAACCGAAGATAAACATAAAAGAAAACCAAGGAGTATATTATCGATACCGTCACACGCTCGGACATATGGCTTACGATCTTACATAATAGTAACGTACAATTTCATTGGAACTTAAGAGGAACGAGTGTCATTAGACTGTATCGGCCGGTTATAAGTATACTTATAAATATATTGTCGAAGGATAGGAGGTATAGCATGTCCTGACCTTTGACCTAATCCAACATAACCTAACAAAGCACCACTGCCCTCCTCGACTCACTGGCAAGATATTACTCCGAAAATAAATGTAATTGGAATTTTCTGTATAATTCGGACGTTAGAACGTGCTTGAACCGATGCAATGAATGAGAAGACACTGTTCGTTAAATAAACTGCAATTGACCAATGACGGGACGATATCCGCATAACTCCGTACAACACTCACTCACTGTGCAAGGAAGTAGAATGATAAACTGCCGGTTTTTTTTTCAAGGAGCGATGGAATGTGACAGTGACTCGCGGACGGAATGAACGTGACTGAGCGATAGCGCAGAGCTATGCAATGATGATGGGTGCGGTGGTGAGAAGGAATAGTAGCCGATTGGCCGAGCCCGTGTGAGTGCGAGCGTTCGGAACAGTTCGAGCGTGTTCGGTTATTTTCGACGGGAATCAAGAGAATCCTCACGCGTGTATGTTCGAAGGAGTGAGTGAACTTTCGGGTGCTCCCGGCTATTTTCGGGTATCATCGACTGGAGGCTACCGTCGACACCGAACCGGTATACATATATGTATGTATACGTATAGCTAAAGGGACCGGCGTCTGTCACGTGCGTTTGCGTAGCGACAATAAAGGCACGTACAATTCTAAATACCGAGGTAGAGACATTAACTGTTAGTATCTGAAAGTACGGATTATTTTCTACTTAATCGATACGCTATCGTTTACATGAGTCGATGTTTGTTTATTATCGTTACCCGTGTTACAAGGTACAATGAATTTCTCACGAAAGCGCCATTTTTGGGATGATTTATTGCGTACCCACGGGAGGATGTGCTGAGTAACTGAAAAGTATAAAATTGTGACGGAATGTAAATTGAGAGTCAATTGTGTACACAAGACATTGTCAGTTTTCTCAAGAGGTTTGTAAATAGCAGGTAATGTAAAACATAGGTTATGATTATAGATGCCTGCGTCATCTGGTACGAAATAACTAGGCGGATATATTATTGTCGTAAGAAATAATCAAGTAAACACTGACACGGGAATTTCAGCTTGTTTTAGGTTAACTGTACGAAAGTTACACGTTAAATGGAGTGCAGGTAATATCTGAATCGCTTTATCTACATTATGTCGATGAAAACGAGCCTAAAGCCATTCGTAAAGCCGGATGCCAACTCGTTTTTCATTCTGGACAGCTTATCTGGCTTTCTCGCTAAAATTAGACGGCACGAGGCCGCCTTAAGGATCCTCGGTAAGAGTTTTCGCGTCTCGCCTCGAGCGCCAACAAGTTTTTTGTACGAACATTTGTTTTTCTTAGACGGTACGGATATACACGCGGTATGCGCAACTCAAGAAGAGAGCCTGTGCGAACGAGGTGTAAATGGGAAATTACTTGATTTCACTATTATGCCCCTATGCAAATCTGTGCCTAGCGAAGAAATTAACCGTGTCTTGCTCTCTCTGACAATGGCTCGAAGCAACTTATTATGGGAAATTACAAGAGAAGAATAGCCATTGTGTAATGGAACAATCGTAAATGCTAGAAGTAGTCGTGCGCCATTCGTTTTTAAATACAGGCGGAGTTGGAGTTTTTTCGGGTCAGGATAATTATGAACAAAGAAAAATCTTACACGGTCTAAAGCAATTTTTACTCGCTTGATATAACGAAAGCGAGAATAAAAGTCATAGGATCTTATTGTCATTGACTGACGTAAAACAGCGAAAGCTTTCTCTGAACTTGTCCGGGCGCTGTCTCTCTTTCTTTTTACCAAACGAACAAGTCGAGTGCTTTTGAATTTAAAGAGAAAACATTTAATTAATCGAGACACGAGGAAGCTGCCCTCGTTCTCTGATCCATTTAGCAATTACAAGACACGAGCAAATCGACGACCTTTGCTCGCACGAGTTGACGGAGAAATTTATAAGACTTTATAAGGTTCATAAGCATCGATTTTTCAAATCGACAAGATGAAATTTAGCGGCTCGGAATGTTCGATTCGTTAATCAAATCTGAATAAGATAATACGATACGGGCAAAAGGATTAAGGCGATTGGATTTTGCGCAATGTTTTTCCTCCGAACATACTCTTATTGTGTATTAATACTGATATCGATCGATATGCACACAGTTGGACTATGCATGTTACATATACAATTTTTTAACAAGGAACGAGCTATAGATCCAGAAAAAACCAAGATCCCGATAAGAAGGTATACCTGATATTTTTGTAATAATAATATAAGTATCAGCTACGATTAATCGTCTCGATGATTACGCTCTGACGATCGTTCTACGGTGATATCATTAGTCACGATATATTTTACAACGTACAAGGTATTCTCTACGGTAAGCTTTGACAAATTGCAAAGCGTGCATGATAGGTATACAAAATGTCTGGTAAAAAAAAATAAACATAACCAATAAAACTGTCGATAAGCGAAGAGCCAGCGTCAAGTGCACTATGCGAAGATCAAAGACGCAAGAAAGAAAAGCGCGCCTCTCCAAGTAAGAACTCGTTACACTCGAGTTCATTTCCCTGAGCAAACTGTTTAACGGGTATAGAAAACCAGGAGACGGTAGGAATCGTCGACGAAGGATCTTCGAACGAATCGCATAAAAATCATGAAATGCCAAAGGAAAACAGAAGAACAAGAGCAAATAAAAATTTTCATTACCAAATACTGGTAACGCTGTTACGCCAATACAGATTTCTTCTTGATCCTCGATATAGTGCATACGAAGTACGTAACTGGCTGAATCTCGTACAAGAAGATGACTCGAGAGTTTATACAGAAGGGATATCTAATATGCGGAAATAGAGCGCGTAGAGCGTGAAATATGGAAATTTTCTAGTGTGGCTAATAAATAGGCGGATGTTGGGGTCCGTCTATAGGTCGGGCGGAACGATATGCTTTATCAAATGGGAAGTGCTAGAGAGGAGAAAAAAAGTGGAGGGAGAGAAAAATCCTCCGGTTCTCCTATGAGCCAATTAGCAAATAGACTGTTAAGGTAGACGGCGCTCGAGTCGGCTGCTAAAAGAAGTCAGTGACCGTCTTGAAACAATAGTCGATATCTACTAATATGGATTGGAAATTTCTTTTTCCCAAATAGATTATTAGCACGCGTGTTTACTTATTATAGCATATCTTTTAAGTGCTTTAGCAATCGTCTATGGTGATATTAGAAATTTCATTTTCACAATTCCTTTGTGCACGTGTGTCGATGATTACGCCAAACAAAGCCTAACTCTTTGTTGAGCTCGTCTTTTTGTCTGAAATTCGACGAGAGTATTATTGTTAGTCGCGAGATTAACGACAGGAAACACCAACCTTTATGAATTTCACAGCGGATAAATTTGACGACAGGTTGGCCTTATTATCGTTTGGTGATAAGACCTCTAGATTTCGCGAAGCTTTGGAGTCCTTGGTGTCGTCCGTGCTTTCGGATGAAAAAAACTTTGAGGTCACCGATTTTTATCGGAAACGTGTCTCATTAACTGTGCCAAATTAATGGTCGATCAGCTCGCGTTCTTATCGTAAAAAAATAAACGTGACACGTTCACCCAGGTAATTATTAATATTGATTTTCGACTGATGATATTTCTTAATTAATTTACGAGAGTAAATTACTTTAAAATTCCAATTTTTTTAAAACAAATACAGTCATTTCCTCACGTAGCAGATAGGAAATGTATGAAGAACGTATTAGAAAAACAACAAAAAACAAAAGTCACGTCGATAAGTGCAGATAACTTTATCGCAAAACTCCACTTGACGGACATTCCATTTCTTAGGTTAATCGATAATCCCTCAACGTCCAGAGTCGTAATCAGTCACAGCTACGGCGTTTCGGATAAATTAAGATAGACGTAGGAAAAAAAATTAGGCCTAATAAAAAAAAATTTCCCCAAAAATATACAGCAACGGTATAATAGGCATCTCAAGAACTGTAGAAATTGTAATTTGTAACATTTCAAAGGCATTCGCAATATATGTGTATATATATATATATACACACATCATTTAGCGGTATAACAGCTTTCATGTAAACACTCCGTGTATTTGCCGCATTAGTTAGCCCGCGTGAATATTTGCAAGTCGTTCGGACGTTGCGCAACCATGGAAATTTCAATGGATCTAAATAATATCGAAACTCGTCGCGGGCCGAGTTCGGCCAACTTTTATCAACGACAAGAGGAATGGCATCGGCCTGATTCACGCGAAGCGAACGATTTGAAACGCGTCTGTTGGCCTTGTTGGGTCGTCGCACGCATCGCACGACGTATGTGGAAAATTGTATGGAAAGTCGCGGTAAAATCGGGCACGACCCGACGAGTTTCTAAGTCCATGCGATTAGAGAATATCCCTATGATTTGGACAAGGGTTATGGAAGAATTTCACGGTGAGTTTCTATGAAAGACCATTGTCCGCGCGCACCGAGGATACGCACAGTCATTATTTTGAATGCTTTCCCAGCGGTGGTTAACGCGCATGCGCAGGAGTCTGCAATAATTGTACTTGATCGAGTCAAACGACCGAAAATTTCCCCATACGACTTAACGATAGTTCAATGCTAAAGAATAATTTTCGTAGTCCAGCCTCCATGACTTACCTGGTGACTCAGCGATATAAAGCCAGTATCGTTTAAATTAAAGGAATCTCTCGACGTGCGTGCGCCGCGTGTTAAATAAATTAATTGCGTGAACGAAGAATGACTCACTGAAGTAGTTAAGGGTCTCCCGTATCTGGTCTGGCGACAGCTTCAAATCGACGTCTTCCGGTTTGAGGGCCGGTGCCGGTATGAACCAATCGGCGTTCTCGTATCCTGCAAGAGACAAAAAAAAATAGGCACCGCGTTGAAAAGAGAAGTCAGCTCCGCGTAAGGTCCCGAACAGAAGTCTCACAAGCATCCGAACAAGTGGGCACGATTAATAATGAGGGCTGCATGCAGGAAATTAAATTGAACGACATTCAATTAGTCGACAGGCGCGCCGAGGTGTGTCCACCGTATGGAATAGCACGCGCGATACGGTGCCCCATAATTCGACACGTGAAACCGTACACGCTCCCTTCGGGAAGCTTCGTATGACGCATCCAAGTGCCACGAATTCAAAGCGAAGATAGAAATAAAAATTCAAAACTCCAAATCATCGTCGATTTCACAAAAATGGACCGATCGGAAAATCGAAGTCACAGGGACCCACTGAACGTCCGAAATTCAGTATCTCCAGTTACGCCGCACTACGTACTGTATATATATAGAATTGAAACAAAAAAAGATCATACTGAACTTAACCTTCGCACGTTAATAATCAACCGGACTGGCTTAGAACCGAAATGCAAACTGTTTCTGAAAGGATTTCGCTTGACGAGGCCATTTAAGCGAGACCTCAGGGATGAATGGGCAGGCGTGCCAACCACGTGGAAAATATGTACCAGGGTAAACAGATAAAAATAAAGAAAAAGAAGAAAAAAAAAGGATTGACCCTGACCAGTGTACAAGAGCCTTTACCTTGAAACTGCGTGAGGGTGTCAGCACGTAGACGGTACCTCGGTATCTGCTCTTCCAGCAGACTGATTATTTCAACTTCAGGCAGCTCCCCTCCGCTGCACACCTCTGCAACATTCACACAGCATCCAGTCCCATTACTATCAGCATCAATGCTCGTCACTATACACTAAGCGTATACGTGTATGACGCCTGCACGTTAGCCTAGGCATTATGGTGTATACGTATGGCAGGTATGGGGGAGAGAGAGAGAGAGAGAGAGAGAGAGAGAGAGAGGGCACATTTAAATTACTGGGAGAGTCGAGTAGTACCATTATAATACTGTTTCCCGTGAACTGTACCAGGGTACTTTATCTACAGGGTGTGCGGCGCAGCGCGTACCGCGAGAAACATTAAAAGAATTATTGTAAAAATGTTTCGTATCATTTTGTATATTATTTTTTTTCGCCGTTCTTAAAATTCGTATATCTTACAGGAGGTATATTTATATATGATATATCAGTAATAAATTTCAATGCGAATGAAAGTCGACCGTCGCCGATGATCGTTACATGAGCGTACACCGTATGGGTGCTGCATTACCCATGGATCTTGTCCCAGTTCAATTTCTTTATTTATGGGGGTTCGTTAGCCTTCACGTGGCTAAGTAACCCGACCTAACCCACGTTCTAGCGGTAAATAATCGTAGCTCCGTATTCGCACGAGATACTAAAGTATAGAGAGAGAAAGGGGAGAGAGGATCGTTAAGGCGATCAATGTAGGTTGGATTAATATGAGATCAACGGTTAACGGCCGTGTCTCATGGCAGAGGGTTGCGAAGGGATTGGGCGGAGTGAAAAGAGTGAAAAGTCGAAATACAATTTTCTACGGTCTAGTTAGTGTCGGGGCTTGTCGTGACACTGTCAATAAAACTAATGACAGCCGTTGACGGCCGTGAAACGGAACGAATCTTAGAACCAATCGAATTCACTTTATGGACTCGATCCTTGAGTGTGCCTGGATGGAGAAATATTTTAAGTCACCAGAGGGAAGATGAGCATGAACAGTTTGGAGAGGAAAAAAAAATTACATCAACTTTTGGCAAAGTTTGATAAAAGTAAGAGAAAAAAGCATACCGCTTTTGTTATCCCGCGTCAAAGTAAACAAAGTCGTACACACCGACGAAGCTGTAGCTGTCAGTGCGATGAAAAGGATGACGCAATTATTGGTGCACGTATAAAGATAAGTCTATTAATAAAATAGAGATGCGTAAAGAGCACGGCGATGCAGGACGCTTCACGTTTAAGGACCAAAACACGGGTCGTGTAAGAGATTCAAACTGACTCTAAGAATTGCGCAGTGGATCTTCGAAGGACAGACAGATATCTGGAGAAGCAATGAGAGCGATGGTGAAAAACAAAATTTTTGTAACGCATGCGCGTCATCGATGGTACGCAAGGTACGTTTATAGATACGTGGATGCGCTAGGGCACTGATTCGCCTATGTAGAGAATGGAAAATAGTGACCAACCTGACATGACCGAGAGCCTGGAGTATTCCGGTAAGTAGGTCGGCTCCTCCTGGGAGGTGAAAAGATTGAAAGAGAAAGAGGGGGGGGGGCGGGGAGAGAGAGAGAGAGAGAGAGAGAGAGAGAGAGAGAGAGAGAAATAATTTTTATCACA
>JARQTH010000316.1:713505-739802 GCA_030142595.1 Trachelus iudaicus
CCCCCCCCCCCCCCCCCCCCCCCCCCCCCCCCCCCCCCCCCCCCCCCCCCCCCCCCCCCCCCCCCCCCCCCCCCAGAGAGAGAGAGAGAGAGAGAGAGAGAGAGAGAGAGAGAGAGAATTAATTTTTCTCACATTTCCTCGACGAGTATCAAAGGTGGTTTCGGGCGCGTGACGAAACCGCGACTGACCTTTTTTCGTGAACTCTGCACCGGGAATAACGGATAAAAAATCACCGAAGTCGATTCGGAGACTAGGATTACGAGAACTAGGACGACGGTGGTGTGTTGACGATACGATGAAGAAAATTTGCATAGCACGTATCTCGCGACGGCGCAATAAACACGGACTGTGTAACTGGTGTGTTTCAGTGACGGGTAAATTGTCAGATACGTGTGCGAACTGTGACCTATGAACTGATCTCGCGTCGGTGGTGACTCCCGTGACGTTTACGGGAACCTGGGAACGTTGAATTGCATGAAAATGACGACAATGGACAATAAAGTAATCCCCCTTGGACTTTCTTAGCAACTTATACGCTTCTCGAATTTCTGTAAACGCGTGAGACACTTGGATCGTTAAGTGCGTACTAGAGGCTTGTAATGTAGAGACAAAGGAGATCGTTTAAATAGAAAATGCGAGAAAGACCGTCTCTCGGAGTGTCATTTCAAAGTGTTTTCGAGATGACATTTTAAGTTTTATTAACAGAGAGGTTACCCGGTGGATAAGGATGGCTGCAGGTGAGACGCAGGTGCTGCCGCGTATGAACGGATTCCTCAACTACGACATCATTACCGACGGCGATAACGTCTGCCAAGTTAATGCAGTTGGTCATTAAGGTGCCTGTCGAGTACCGTGTTACCTGCGATCGATCGTATCCTTATTCCATACATTTACAAATTATCACCATGATAACTGCTATCTCCGAATTGGCAGAGACACGGGTTTATGGACCACGAATCTTAATGAGAATTGTTTCTCTGGCACGATAAACAGTAAAGGAAACATTGGCAAGCATCCACAGGTAATACAGGCATTGATGTCATCCGTTGAAAATAGACCTAAATATATTTTTAGCCACGCTCGTTATACGCTCATCAGTATCCGCTAAAATGTTCAACTGATTTAAAAAAAAAATATACAAAGTAAACAACAACAAATCTTTTCGTCCCAATTCGAACGACAAGAGGCATCCGGAACAATTCATTGTTGTCAAGAATCTCAATTAAATAAATTTTTTTTTCCGACGATCCAATCGTTCAAATTGATCTCAACGATGAAAAAAAAAAATAATTTCAATTACCTCCATCGTTGATACCATTAAATATTCCAGAAATAATTATCGCTACACGTTAAACCAATCTTTACGAAATTTTCTGTATTTCAGTGATCTCGTACACGACTCCGGTTGCATTAATCAAAATGGAGCCTACTCGATCTTCATTACTGCTACGTAACGCCATATAATGAGAAGTTACAAAGGTTCAAGGGGATACGTAAGCGCACTCCTACCATCTCGCCACTTGCTGAGGATGTTGTCACGTCTCTCGAGGATTTCCTTGAGCCTGGCCGGGCCCTTGGGCCGTTTTCCATTCACTCCAGCCAGGAACATATCCCAGCCACATCCAGTGATAATAAAACACAGCTTTATAGCGAACAGCAGCTATTACCAATTGGCTTCTCGTGAGACTTTCTCGTTACGCGAATCAATGAAAATCTGCTCGAGATCATCAGGCGTGATTAATTTTTTTGAACGGAAGCTTCACGTTGTATACGGTGAATTTTTTTTTTCTTTCAATCCCCTTCCCGGTCTCTTCCAATCGTAGCCATGAAATACGATCCTCGGATCGTGAACGCGGAGTAATTTTATCTTGAGTACAGTTTCCGCGACTCCGGCTGTAACCGGTGTACTAATTTCCACGAGGATCCTTCATAAAGTAGCAATTCGTGGCGGCCGACCTTGAATTGTATTTCGCCGGTTCGAAAATATTGTACAGATGCGATTAAGCCGCGTTTTCACAGCTACCTTCCCCAGTCCCAAGGACGTTGCGTAAGACGTTCGATATTAATAACCCCCTCGTAGCTCGACTCCTGAAGGCAGCCATTACTACGTACAGCAACGTTGCTCTACGTTAATAGCCATCAACGAGAAAAAGGAAGAAAAATACAAACAAGAATCCTCAAAAAGAAGCAGTTCAACCGATCGATTTTACGTAGAATCTTAAGAGCGGCTGCTCCTTCGTTAACTGCCGGATGAATTTTTCTTTTATAAAGGAACAGCAACCAAAAAGAACCTCAAAATCGAAAACTAACGAACGAGATTCCTAACTCCGTAAATTACGATAATTCAAAGTTATATATTGTCGGCGATAACGAGCACGAGTATCGCGATCGCCGGTCGCCGAGTTACTCGTTCTCAGCGACGGATTGAGTATTGAAAATAGAAGTCGCCAGCTTGGAAATATGCCAACGTGACGAAAATCTCCTCTGGGTACAACGTTTTCAAAAAGTTACGCCGAGACATACAGAACGTGACAAAAGTCACAAGTGTCGTCTGCGCCACCGGGACTGGATCGCCCAAGTTCTCCAAATCGTGTATCCCACTCGTTTACCAATGCGCCTGTACCAATCGTCCCCGATGTAAATTCAAAAATCCCTAGAACGTTCCTACCCTCTTTTTGTTTCCCCTATGCGCGATCACGCGTGCAAAGATCTTCCCGGGCACGGGTATCAAACCAACCGAAGCAACCCGTGACCGCGTTACATAATCGACGAGAATAAGTCGCGTTAACGCCGGAGCCGGGCGGTTGAACCGCGTTTAAAAATCTAGACTGGTCAGATCGACCGGGCGACTGAACTTGCGTATAAAATTGCCAAGTGCATCAAAGGTGCATCCACACCGGCGTATATTTGGCACGGGTAATAATAGACGGGCATCATTTGTAACGTGGATTAATAATATCGGCGTGCATAAAGGAACAGCGGGTAACACATATACACACGCACGCACACCGTATATCGCTGCTAATGCGATTCGGATAGGATGCGCCACGCCTGTTCGGCCAAAAAGCAAAGTTACGTAATTCGCGACGACCAAGATAATCGAGACTCGGGCGTCGATTTAATTGCGCGACCTATAATAATGAAAATTACGATCCTAACGGCCGACGCACAGAGTCGACGACTGGTGTCTCCATGAGGCCAGCCGACACGTGTTCCAGGTCCCTTTTATATTTTATTTCTCTCTCTCTCTCTCACTCTCATTCCCACACCTTCATTCGCTGTCATTTGTTTATCACTCGACTCGTCCATCATTCGTTTCCATGAGCAACGTTGAAATTACACAGCCGGCAATTAGTCCACGCTGGCTGTAACGAGTAAGAGACTCGACGTCCCACATACTGCTTTACCTACCCGAGCGCACAATGCACTTGAGCGAGGCGCCGCCTACAGTGCAGGTCGCAGACAGCGTTATAAGACGCGGCCAATTTTTTCAAGCAAATCGCCGACCCCGAGCCGCTCTCGTTCGTTAATCCTAAAGGGACGAAGAGATCGGGGACAACGAAGCGAGCGAACGGCAAAAGATGAATGGATACGATTTTTCGACGGTCTTTCAATTTACGTTCAGGACAGCGAGGAGGAGGGAGATAAACATTTTTTTTCCCCCTTATATTAACCGAGAGACTATTGTACAGGAACGGGGAAGACATGAAAAATGGTAATGATGATGATTATAACGATGATGATGATGACTGGTAGGAGTAGGAGAATGCGGAGGAAGGTAGACCACGACGACGATGATGATGATGATGATGATGATGATGATGACGATGATGATGATGATGATGATGATGATGATGATGATGATGATTGGCCGCGATCTGCCTCTCTTGGAGGATATATCTGGACGATGATGGTTATGATGATGAGAATCGGCCGTAGCGCATTATCCGAGTAATCATCATTTGGCGCAGACCAATGGCGAACACCATAAGTCTCTACCGTCGCTCCCCGCCTATCTCCCCCCCTCCCTCTCCCTCTCATTCTCCACGTTCACCCCCTAACCTCCGGTCTCTCGTAAAACAGGTAAGCCGCCTTCCTTTATAAAACTCAAGAGGATCTCACGGAGGCGACAGTTTCACCACGGACGCAAGCCACGGCAGTGTCTTCCTTGGGCTGATCACGGGGAATCCCCTAGAGCGAGAAGGGTCCTTCGAGGTGGACGCAGAGAATTGTGATAGACGCGCAAGTAGACCGAAGTAAAAGAAGAAAAAAGGAAAGTCAAAATCCTTCGGAAGATTTTTATACGGTGGTGAATAAGATACCGCGTGATAACGTGCCTGCCGGCGCGTAGAGACAACGCGGGGACCACGTGTTTGCGTAGAGAAAATTGAAATTTATTGTGAAGAAAAAAATAAAGATCGGGTTAAAGTTACGCGAAGATATCGTGGGCTGGGGTTTCCCCGGATATCGTAACGATCTTTGACGTATGCTTCTGTACCCATAGCGGTGCAGCGACTGTCGGCGCACCGCGCACAAGAGAAATACCGAAAGGCATACCAGAGGTTCGTATCAGTTCCGAACAAACAGGTTTATCTTTGTTGACCGTGTGTACTAAGGTTATATAGGGTGTTTTGAAAGTATTTGGAAGTACCAGAGAAGGCTCGTTAATCGTTCAGGCTCGTTTCGATATTAAAGGTATATTTTCAAGCAGCAAACGTAACCCTGTGTGAACGAGGTAATAGGAAAAAAAAATTCGAGTCTTCGATAAGTTTTAAATTTCGAGATAACCAAAAAATATGATAATTTTTTCCTAAATCATAATTCGACACGAGCGTCAAGCCTATGTTCTCGGATTCGTACTGGGTATGCTCGTTAAGTCATATCAAGGAAATTATATCGTGAAGTGTCAAGAAAGACGTGGAACGTCGCGACGAGACCTCTCGCGCGAAGCGGTAGGTCGTTTTGGTTTTTCGAGTCTTTCCTCTTTGATCTTGGAATCGGATGCGAGTAGATAACGGGTCCAAATGAAAGAGATAGGCAATTCAGTTATGAGGTTGCTCACCGGTGATGGTCTCGGCGTCGCGTGTGCTAGCGGAGGTGGCTCGCCGTGTGCGTGGTACCTTCAAAGCTTGGAGAGTGGCCCTCGTTGTGGAGGACACCTTCAAGTCCTTCAGGGCGATGGAGGCGGTTGGTCCTTCGGGCCGCGATGGACCCACATCCTCCACGGCGGCCAGCTTGGACGATGTGGCGAGGAGCGAGATCGCCTCACCTTCCTGTAAAGACGAAATTTTTTCAAATAAATTTCATATATCCTATCGACGACAAGATGGCGAAAATGTCACAACGTTTGATTTATTAGAAGAACAAAAAGTCTTCCCTGGATAATCAATGAGCTCGTTAACGGATCAATCAGCGTAAATGTTTGTCGCGGTATGATTAATGCCTTTCGTTCGGCTAATTAGCTCAAGTGTCTATATTGACTTTCAAATGAGAATTTCGCGCCTTATTAACGACTGTAATCACGAAATATTATTCGAGTCATTTGTCACGCGTGGAGTGTAAGCATGGACGAAGGTTAATTAGCTGTCTCGTTTTTTAAAAAATCTTCATTCGTTAGGCTAATTGCATGCATCGACGAATATCAAGTATTTTTATATTGATACTTGTGTCTCGGGAGCATGGTCGGCGGCTTGTCATTCCACGAGACACCACGTGCGCGATATACCACAACAACGAGAACACGTGCTCAGCTCGATAATCAATTCGGTATGGCAGACGGACGTGGCTGTAATGTAAATTGAAAACTGGTTTCGTGAATGCGAAATCAGTTTAAGGTACATCTGACCAGTTCAATAGTCCTGATCGATAATTTAGAATAGTTTAAAAAATGTAGGTAGATTTTTTTTCTTCAATTTCATCAATATAAAATGACACGTTAGGTTGACAAGGTCGTAAACAATGTTCCTGACCGAATCGTGGAAGCTTAATGGAAGTAAGGTAAAACTTCAAGTAGAGATAGTCAGAGGCTGTCAGTAGTACTGGTAACCACGAGTGCGAGAGAGATGAAAATATAGTTTTCTATCGGTGGCTGAAAACTGGTACAGGTGTCCTGTACTGAAGCATTTACCTTATTAAGTATTTATTGAAATAGCCAGGAGAGTCAATAAATTTATGAGTATTGATTGATCAATTGATCGTACGTATCGATGATATCGTATACGATGCGTCAACATTGGTAAAACATCACTTGAAATGTCTTTACGTCACACGAACTCATCGAACTCATTCCTCAAATTTCATTCATTCGTTTTTAACCACCCGTCAACGAACTTTGAACCCTAACCCCACGTCACAACCTCGTTACAACCTGTGACCCGTTAACTGAGCGTAGATCGGAGTCATGAAATCCTTATTGTTAGTCACCAAACGGTACAAAATGAAATTTGAAAACTACCTGAGTCCTTTTCACAAAACGCTCGATCTATCATGAAAACGGTCAGGTTCGAAACCCAAAGAACAATCACGAGCAGCAATGTAAATTTTCCATTTTAGTCGAAAATACCCAGAACAGGAAACACGTGGAAAATAGAAAAGGCTGCTAAAAAACAAAAAACAAATATTAAATACCTCCTGAATCTTGCGCAATTTCCATGGATCACAAACACTCGTCACATGGGACATATGCGTCTGAGGAAAATTCATGCAACAAAAAACTGTCACTGACAAAACAATAAAAGTGAACGAGGGACACGAATATTTTTCACTGTCAAGTCAAACTTCAATGAAGCTACGTATGCGTAAACAACAAAGCATAACTAGATATATCTATATATTAAATTTGATAGAAAAGCGTTACACACAAACAGCACGACCACTGGTCACGGGTACAGCAATTTCGTGAAGACTCGGTCGAATCGTAGGTAAACCGGGTGAGAAAAAGGACTGTGTGCAACGTGCGTCAGGGGGAACGAAAGGAAGAACGAAAACTAATCTCAACGAGTACGGTCGCTCTTCGAAGTCAAAATGAGTCATTGCGCTCGTGTCACGCCTCTGCAGGAAATTTTGGTCACTGACCGACCGAGCACTGTCTGCGGTCTCAACGATGTTGATTACTCGGTCCCGGACTAGAATCACCATAGATCATATAATGCCTAGGATATCTAGAGCAACGACTACACGCCAAGCCAATGTACAATAAAGTGCGGAGGTTAGGAAAGAGGGCGGGAATTTCAAATTCGGTGTAAATTCTCATTCTGACCAATGGCCTCCTAAGGTTACAAACTTATTTACGTGTATACTCGGGGGGAAAGGGGATCTTGACTCATGGTGTAAAACGAATTTTTTTTTCTTTATGGCGGCTAAAGCGAATTCCATGGACGAGTCTAGAGAGCACGTCGTTTTTAGACGCGTCACGACGACGGCAGGACGCGATCGTTTTTCTCCTATTTTACGTTTATTTCCACGCGTCCTCTGTCTCGCACCAGTATCCACTCGCAAATTGCAGTACGCTCTTTCGGACATTTCGAAAAAGTCCGTGCATAATATTGAAATATATTTTTACGGTTAAAATTAGTTACCAATGATTTTTATGACTTGTGTAATCCGCGCTTTATGTAATACATTGCTTATGGCCGGCAGGAAATTGATGACAGGACAAGATCTGCCTCGAGCTTTCTCCTTGGCGACGAACTTGACGTAAATACGACAATGCTATTTCGAAATTTGACGTCAAATTGTTATAAGTAGACTAGCCGGTATATTCGGTGATGACCACGTTTAAGAAATACGAGTATCTTAATGAACCATTACACGTGACGGTTCTTGCAACGTTAATTGTTAAAAGTTGTATGACGCGATGAATGGCTCGACAAAAGTATTGAATATTAATTTGTGTATCATTACTGATTTAAATACGTTTCCAAGCAACTACTGCAGCAGGAGCGCGATTGTGGGTCGTAAGGTTTCATATCGGTCAGCAACGGGCGTGCAAACAAAATAATTAACACTTAACGCGTCGAGGACCGTCAGTTGAAATTTAAGTTCCCAACCCTGCATAAGAGTAGGGAACTTTCCCCGATTGAATTTTTCCAAGGCTAGATAATTTTAGAGAAATTTTTGAAGGTTAGCTTGAAACAAGCAATGACCTCTACTATTGGGGGCGGAACCATTAAGGATTAATAGGTATTGTTCGATAAATGGACGATTCGGGTAACGGCAAAGAAGAATATATCAAAAATTCATTTTATAGCGCCATTAAATTAAAACCCAATAAATCTTAATCGCACTTATGAAAAAAATCGTTAATATAATATATGTTTGAGGTGTTCGCGCGTTTATCTGCTGCAAATATACGCAAAATAAGAAACGAGCAGATATCGACATTGATATGTTATCGATATTAATCAAACGTTAGATAAGGTAAAAAGAGCGAACGAGTTTCACAGATTACTGAAACAGGTACGAGACAGATCGTATAGAATTAATTGGTAAAATAAAAAAAATATCTGAATCACTTATACACATTGAAAACTGAGTCCAAGCCCTATAACCAGCCCCTACCATCACTTAGAAATGAATCCACTAAATATTATAATTATATCACCCAGAGGTTACCGAATCCATATTTTCAACAAAAAAAAAAAAAAGAGTGTACTAAACACCTATAAACAAACCTCGATATAAAAGTCATATCCGTAAGTAGGAAGAGGAGGCGGGTGAAATCCAAAACGCGTTCTGCACATAACCGATAATTAATCGTCAGCCGCGACGATTTCCGTTCTTTCTTTTCTCCAAAGCCAATTAAATCAATAATAAACGGGAGATGCAGATATAAAATTCTAATTGATAAAAACACTGATTCGGCAAAGAAAAATTGATCGTAATGACTAACTGGTCCAGGTGTGTCAGAACCAACTCGGAGCGTGACTGTTGGCGTCAGGTGGAAGTCCGTCCATTACTTTGCTGGAAACTTCACGTGGTGGGGATTACGAAAAAGGCTCTGGAGGTAGGCGAGAGTATCGCTGTGTGTGTGAGAGAGAGAGATAGAGAAAGCAATTTATTCGATAGACAAAGAGAAACAGAGAGTAAGAGCAAAGGCATACATTTCAATATTCGCATGACCCTCGTCACGTAGACCTCAATGAGAATTGCCTTCCACACCATTCTTCCCACCATTTTATATTATACCATTCACGTAGGCCATTTCGGTAATTTGGGCCATTATTATTACAATGTGCATTTCAAAATCCTGGTCACAAGCATTTCGTGTCTTTCATTCGGCACTATCAGCATGTATATAGTCACATCGTACACTGACGTCTGGGTTACACGCTTGAGATTATTTAATCGAAAATTCTGATCCATGTGATAATTAAAGAGGGATTTTCAATTTTGCGATTTATGGGAACAATGGTATCCTTGTAGCGAACGAATTATTGCGAAACGATACCTCACTGCGTTTCTATGTGATACGTGGTTTTAGTATTCACAATCGATCCCAGTGTCAAAAATTTCTGTACGCGGTGTCACACTAGTGAATGCAATAATATGTATCAAATGACAATTTAAATGATTTCCATCTTATTTCTCTCTCTCTCTCTCTCTCTCTCTCTTAAATGTATGTTCCTACTACCGGATGTATCTATCTATCTATGCGTCTGTAACTGAATTTATTTTATTTAACTTCAACGCTACCATCTCACGAGACTCGTAACCGATGTGCACCGAATCACACATGTTCGTCTCCTTGTAAATAGCACGTGGCACCACGTTATCGGGAGAAGGACAATTCATATCTTTATGTATCATTTGATACAGAGCATTACGTAGATGCGAAAAAAGAGGCATTAATTTCATCCCGAGAGTAAATGAAAATCTCGATGAGTACAGTTGTACCGAATCATTTTTCAATTAGACAATATGGACAACCGATGATTCCTGATTTAAATTCTTTATGTCGTAATATCGAAAGCTTTACTATCCGCACTCAGTAACCGGAATAAGACCAGCATAACAATCTGACCCTGTATTTGGGCACTGAGTTAACGATATGATAGATATCGCATAGATAATTGTAAAAAGACTCAGGATGATCTAATGATTTCAGTAACTAGTCCTTAGCTGCCGATAAACAATTAAATTACAACAGTGTCGTCACACGAACGTCTAAACGTAAACCTCTAGACAACAAATAAACGTGCAATCGAATGTAAACTCGATATCACATAATGACAGCAGGTCGATTCGCGTGGAATATCGTCCCCGTTTAAAGGAGCGTTCACAGTTGCCTAAACTGCGCAAATTCGCACGACTCGCGTGCTAATTTTTCCATAGATATTTCGTTAGAAATAGTTAAACACGCGAAAGGCGAACGAGCGAAGGAAGGAAACGAGTTCGAAGACCGAGGTGAAATAAATCGTCGCTCCTACCGTTCAATGTGAACGGGCCTTATTGTTGCCATAACGCCAAGGTCTTTGTGCAACCCGGTTTCGCAAGGGTCACGGCTCACTTCAATTGTCGGTAATTGTTATTTCCGGCATCGGGATACCGACTACCTGACTAAGGGACTGGGGTTCAGCCATTGCACTTATACGATTCATAACAGGATCTATAATCAGTGACTATTAATCTATGCGAAATTTAAAAATTCGATACGAGACGCTCCCGACTATACGTGTGACAAAATTAGAGATTTTATCAAATACATGCTAAATGTAATGAGTACCTATCGATCTCCGAGCAATCGTCGAGCTCTCTAATCGATAAGTCAAAGACTTTTACATTAACTCGTCTCCGACAGATAAGAGCGACGTCGGTGTAATGAGAAAGATTATGTTACGTCATATCGGTGCAGTAGGCAACAGGTATGAAAACGACACGATTTAAAAGCGTCTCCTGCAACTGACGGTTTAGCGAATGCCAGGAAGATAACAATTAGTCGGATGACACTTTATAAAAAAAAATTTTTCAAGAGCAATAGATATATGCCTAATAGGAAATTGCATGCGTATACCGAATGTCGATGGATGTCTGTACATCATACAATATAGACTCGCATTTTGATAATTTAGCACGATGGGAGATTTAAAGTCGTTGAGATCGTCTACAGCGATAAATGCCCGGTTAGAAACAGGCAGTTCTGGACATTTTTCACAGTCGCCATTGTAACATATGCGTCGTGATATAATATTGGTGACAGATTAATGAGATATAGGTATTTTTAGATTGGTTTTCTATCAATAAACCGGGTATCCCGGAAAGGGATTTTTTAAATTATTGACCAGCCATTAACGTTAGGTTTCAGGCGACGTAAGCCTGACTTACGACGAACTGATTCGATCCGAAAGGTTGTGCGCTGAAGTCCTGCGACATCCTGGTGACATTGTTAACGAGATTCTCGGGCTGACAATTTTCGTCATTTTTCTCTGGGCCTTTTAAAGCTCGTTTCTTCGGATCTCCGGCAAAGCAAAGGTCCTACGCAGCTTCCGGGAGTTGATCTCTGCCGCATTTAACTATTAGCTCAGGAACTAAGTGACGAATAGTGGATACTCTACAACGAATGTAACACGGCTCATTGTTATAGGTGGACGCTAAAAATGATGGTTATCACGTAAAAGAGTCACTGAATGTGTTTCAAACTTTTTAACAAATAATCACCAACTTTTATTTGACTGATCCTCTGGAGCGCCAGTTAGTGAGGTATCAGCAGGTTGACTGTGAGAGCTGGTGACTTTTAACTTTAAGGTCTAGGGCGTCTCTGGGTATAGCAAAGAAAATGGAAGCTGGAGATGTTTCTGGTATAATCTCCGTCGCAAATGCGGTGAATCGCGATGGGATGGGGATCTATCCATGTATTTGCTAATCATCAATATGGGTGCCTCGGCTTATCATGAGATACCTAATGATGATACGGCGTACAGTCAGCTGAGAAAGTCATGTGATTAATGATCGTAATAAAAATATTAAAAGTAATCATGAAGTAGCGATAATGGATGGTGAAATTTTCGCACCAGTTAAGTTCTTAATTCTCTGCGCACTTGAGCTTCTGGGAGCAACGATGAGGTAACGCCGGATGGAAATAACGATGATGTTTGTCGACGTTTCTATGGGAGAGGAATATCATAGAAGAGATTAGTACTGGCTGTACGAATGAGGACTTTTTTAAAGGTTCAGTGGATATTGTATTTCTTGGATGGTAACGATAAGAGTTATTGATAAGTATGAGAATTTGTTCTATAAAGTAATCTGGCGTTATGAAAGATTTTTTTTTTATTTCTCTGCGTTTTTGAAGGTGTACGTAAGCCAATGTAATCTAATTGTAGAGTCGTGAAAAACAAATATATTTGACTCATTGATTGACTTTTGGATAAGAATTGTAGTGAATTTAGATCAAAAATAATTCTTCATAAGAATAAGTCGCGGTGTCACTATATTAGCGCAAAATAATTTATAATAAAATAGACTGGTTTATTTAAAAACAAATGAATAACTTAAACTAACATTAATCATCAGTTATCTTAAATGTCTCTAATGTGTATAGTAAGGGATTCTGGTATTTTGATATTTTCCCTATTTTTGTTTTGGGAAACTATTTGTTTGTACAAAATTATCTTTTTTGGTTTCAGAGTGTATACTGCGTACGTTGTGTATGGTATTAAACGGTGTGGAGTTTGGCGGAGTTGCCAGAGAAACTTTCAAAACATACTGTACAAGCTAAGTCCGCCCAACTCCTGGCAAGATTAAGGTAATGCCTGGCTGATACGATACAATAGTTATGTAGCCTTTCAGTGCTCTATGGTGCTCCCGTCGGATTGCCCACTGCCGCGGAAAAGCGAGCTTTATTGGAGTAAAGAAAACCCCATCACTGCTACAGAAAAAGGTATGAATTCCTTCCTCTTAAATACAGACGTAGTTGTATAACAATCTATTTAAGAAATACCTATCCAACAGAGCATCTAGTAAGGTTAGAGAGACTGGCTAGTCAAATAAAAATAAGATGACACAAGATTCATAGGAAAATTTAATATATTCCTACAGAGAATTGTATCAATTTTCAGAAGCATTATCTCTGTGCCAATTACAATGCAATGCATGGCAATGGAACTCTCAATGGCTGTAACAATGTATTATTTAAACGCAACTTGCATTTCAATGGATATTTGGCTTAAAATACTTTATAGTTCATCAAGATTATTTCATTCACTCATTTCATTAGCTTGGTCATCTCTCGCTTTTACTATTCTATACTTTGCAGTTTTATATTTTGATATTAGATTGAGTTTTGTGTATAACTTCCTTTATTTTGTTAAAAGGTTGTTTTTATACACAGAAAATAATTTGTTGAATATAATGATCCAGATTACTCTTGAATCTTGAATTTCCTTGTTTAGAGAAGCACATCCTTATCAGTTGAAGAAAGATAAGTTTATCACAGAATTGAATCTGGCTTTGAGTAATTTTTATTTAAAGAATACTCACCGATGGAGAGAAACCTGATCCTGGTTTCCAAAGGAAACTGTGTGATCACCAGACTAGAACGCCGTATTTGCTCTGAAATTATATACAAATGAAAGAATTAGAATATAGGACCATAGGGAACGTTAGTTTATCAGAACATAAATTTTTGGAATCTTAAAGCGGTTACCCATTTATACATTGGTATATTAATATCATGAGCAATCAGAAATTTAACCTGTAGCATTTCCGTAAACATTTTTAACTCCACAGACATTACTTTGTTACAGTTATTAGTTCTTGAAACTATAAAGTCATTACATGACTAAGGTAACCTCTTAACATCTGTTATCATATTAAGAAAATTCAGTGTTCACATTGTTCGAGACTATTCATTGAGAATGTTTCATTGACGAATACTCAAAAGAAAAAAAAATTATAAACATCCTTTCACTGGACTGTTGATATTCTTACAAGAATGGCACATTACTATTCAGAGAAAAGGTATTGTGACAGGTATTGCATGAACCGCGAAATTCCAAAATTGAAAAACTTAAGCATGAAGAACAGAGTTCACAAAGTGACTGACCATCATGAAGAAGTGAGTCCTGTGTATCATAAATTCCATGCATTTCGTCCTTTCCAGATAAATCGATAAGAAACATTCCAAGTACGCGTATTCGTGAAATTAGGTTAAAGAACGTTCATCGGCAAAAGCGATGGTCGCAGAATCGATTTTGTCATGACTTGTAGAAGC
Organism: Trachelus iudaicus; assembly: GCA_030142595.1. Taxonomy (NCBI): domain Eukaryota; kingdom Metazoa; phylum Arthropoda; class Insecta; order Hymenoptera; family Cephidae; genus Trachelus; species Trachelus iudaicus. The sequence goes on from JARQTH010000316.1 coordinate 727,715, forward strand.
TGTCCAAGACCTTCAAGCTAATGTTTATAGATGCAAAGTATTGTGAATAATTGTCACAACATAAATATGTATTCACTTACCGCGATATCGTCGTCGAAAGTCATTCTGTCCGTAAAAAAAATCAGAGTTTGTTGACGAAACACCGCTGCACTTCACGAAACTGCCATTTTTCGTACGTCCCGTTAGCGCTTGCTCCGTTACATTTGAGAATTTCCAAGGATATTGTGTTCGGTCCAGAACTTTGTAATGATACAAGTCTATCGAAAAATCAAGTTAGCACGAGTTTTCCGTCACGATAAGCTCAACCAAAGTCGACGTTAATTGGTAAAAAGCCGAGATACGGCAGCCGTGCGCTCGGCGCTGGGACGGGAGCAGACGAGCACACTAAGCAGGTCTGCCAACGTGGAGACGGTTTCTGGGGAACCGCTGCTAATTATACATTTCGCTTCCATTTTTCGTGCTATTCCTACTGTTTTTACTATTTATTACCGTCTGTTATGACGTTCGAGTTAATTGTTTAACTTTGAAACCGACCGTTTCAACGGCGGCCATTTTGTAAAGTATTAAATTTTCAAAATGGTCTCCATGTTGACGAGAATTTTAGATACTTTTTTATTTTTATTTATTAGACGATAGCAAGACGACAATTGTATCAACTAGGGTCATAAAAAAGCAAAAATTATTCTTAGTTATTAATGCATATATTAATGTATTAATATATTAATGCAACATAGTTGCAATAAAAAAAAATATTTTTATATACAGTTCGTCCAGCAGATTTGAATTGTCCCCATGAACTTTAGATCGTTTAAATATCATACAAGAGAAACGATATTTGTTGATTTCGGTATATTTGAGGATCATTTATATATATACATCTACATATATATATGTATATGGAAATCATAGATGCAGCATATCGTATAAATGGAAGAAAATGAAAAAAAACCTCTAAGCGACAATCATGAATTTCAACTGCTATCTCCGTAAATTGGCAGGACTGAATCTCCGTCCGGAAATGGAATATTCTCTTACGAGGCGGGAAAATCGCAATGTCGTCTGCTCCTTGTAGAAAGCTGGAAAAATAATTATTTTTCGATATTTTCTAATCATCGATTTGTTCCTTTACCTTTTTTGTTTCTGCGTAAGGATAATTCATAGGAAATAAACTTTGTGCATAACCGCGGAATTCATATCAAAGTGTACGCAGCTACCTAGAGGATTTTTACGCCGCGATACTGGCAGCCCGGATATCGATTGTCATTATTTATATCGTACGTTTCCTCTTCAGTCATCGATTCACACTTTTTACATTTTACATTTTTACAGTAATGAGAGAAGAATTAAGTTTAGCCTAGCCGCCGCCACGGTGTACTCTAAGGTTGCCCCATGTGTGATCCTAGGTGGTAGAGAGTGTGGGGGGCGCGAGAAGAGACGCGAACCGAGAAGAGAGAAGATAATGACGGATAGCCAGCAGCAGTTCTGCTTAAGGTGGAACAACTTTCAGGCCAACATCACCAGCCAGTTCGAGGCCCTGCGCGATGATGAGGATTTCGTCGACGTTACCTTCGCCTGCGATGGCAGGCGACTTCAGGCGCACAAGGTTGTACTCTCAGCCTGCAGCCCTTACTTCAAGGAGCTCTTCAAGGTTAGAATACTCTCCTCTCCTTCACCACCGTACCCCTCGCCCTGCATCTCCTCCATAGACAGTAACGTCTCGTCCTTCTTACTCCTGCTGTTAGTCTTATGCTTGTCTTTTTTTCGCTTCTATTCTTTATCAGCTTACTTTATTTTACTTTATCAGGATTCATTTAGTCATAGATTTGAATTTCTATGGATTTTCAGTTTTTCTTTCGGTCTGTCTATTGATTTTTACTTTTTCTCTAATGTGATAACAGTCACTTTGCTTCGGAAGATCATGATATTTTTGGGATGTGCTGGAATGTGATTGAAACAGCAGTTGGCAATATATATTTACAAATTTTATTATACTCAAATTTTTCAAAGTGTAGAAATGATGTTAGACTTTATGAGTGATTAGAGGTATTTCAAATTTTTGAATGATTTATAGGTTTTTTTTTATAGTAGGTAAACAATAGATGTAGGATATACTTAAATATTCAGTTTGTACTATGCAACTGGCTGCGATCAAAGTTATACATACAATATTTGTCTTTACCCTAACTTGTACAGACTTTAATAGCATTGATATTGTATAATATTCATACATATGGCCAATATCTTGGTATATATTTCATAATTCTTTTTTCCTTATTTAAGTAGAAAGATATATCAACAATCATATCAGAAGAGGTTTTATAGTGTTATTTTCTAAATTTTTACACATGTTTTGATTACTAATTCATTATTTAGTATTTGACTATTTGCAAAAAATGTCCTCTCTATTTCTGTCTGCTCCAAAAGACAGGTCACCATAATCATAAAGTTACGTAATCCTCTCTGAATGTCTGGCAGGCATATACCAAGATCTTTTCACAGCAGATCCAATTAGTACAACAATGATTAATACTAAAAAATACTCCTTTGTACTCAAAAGGAATTCTGCAATATGTACATATTGCAAAACCAATTATTGCACAATATCAATTCAATAGATATTTCAAGCATAGTCAATACATTGTCACTAGACGACAGAATAAGCCTCGATAGAAAATCAAATATCATCGAACAATTGCTCAACGTAACAACAGCCACAGTGACATTGACCAGTCGTGGAAGCATCACAGCAGTCAATTTTTAATTACAAACATACAATTTTCTTTAAAGACAAACCCATGCAAGCATCCGATAATCTTCATGCGGGATGTGGAGTTTGAGCACCTGCAGTCCCTGCTGGAGTTTATGTACGCGGGTGAGGTGAATATCTCGCAGGCCGAGTTACCGACGTTCCTGCGTACTGCAGAGTCCCTGCAGATTCGTGGTCTCACCGACTCCCAGAGCCAGCACAACAACGAAAAGGTATAGGCATATCCGATAACCCAAAAATATTACAAAAGAAAATAACCCATACAATGTGGAATAAGTCTTTTAAATAAATTCTCTAGCTTCTATTGTCTCCACTGCATTGATACATTATTAATGTCCTAACAATATCATTCATTCATAGCATTCGAAGACGAATAGCGTGCACGCGTCAAATGGTCGCGGGCTGATCTCACCGACCTTCGAGGACGAGCGCAGCAAGACACCACCTGCGACGAGTCCACCACCTCTTAAACGGCTGTGCAAACGAAGTGATTCGCCTCAAAACTCTAGTCCGGTACCCGCCGTGCCACCTTGTGCTACAAGCACAACGCGTTCTCGCCCCCTAATCGAACCCCAGGTCCAACTTGATTGCTACAAAGATCTCGATGTCGTTGAGGTTTGTGCGAGAGAAATAGTAAAGAGTATTACTGTATTTCTGCGTTCATTATCCTTTTGCATGATTTCGTATGGCTGTAAAAGACTCCCTGGAATTGACATAAGATTTTGTGGTATTTTAGCCAAAACTTGAGTTACCCGAATATGGCAGTGATGACGACTGCAGTACCAAGCAAGAAGTTAATGCAATACCCGGCGGCTTTCTCAGTCTCGATGGCGGCATGGAGGTGTTACCAACCTATCCACCTTCGTATTCAGGTAAACAGTTCCTTCCAGAGTCACGAAGTATTCGTGACGTATCAGCTTCAATAATATATTTTTTTATATTACATGAAACTGAGTCACAAAGCATTGCGAGATAGATAAAACATTAATTTCTTGAGTCTGAACTGTCGAATAGTTTTCTATAACGCTTATGATTCTTACACGATTAACAATTCCTTTGTAGCATTGTTCAATTCTTTCAGTATCCTTACAGTTTACCACAATGAAGGAATTTTATAAAACAATTATACATGTACCCTTACAGCAAATAATCAATCAGTTGTACATTATTGTCATTGATAAACGTATTTCAGGCAGCGGCATGGACGGTGGAATGCCAGGACCATCGCATGGCAATAGCGAGCTGAACCAGAAGCAGCAAGGTGAGTTAACTCAGAGAAATATACATATATAAATATATATTTATTACTTATTTATAAAACGGTAGTGCGAGCACCATTACAAACAGCAACAACCTAGCCGTATACGCATCGGAGCCGAAGTACGAAAGTAATGTCTCGAACAATGCGAGTAGAGAATCGGATTTCAAAAAATATATAAGAAATTAATAACCGTGGAGAGGCGAGTGAGAGCGACAGAGTGCCAGAGAACGAGATGCAAAAAAACTATTTAAAAAAAAAAGAATACCGAAAATATACAATTAAATAGAAATAATAATTAAAGAAAAAAAAAAAGGAATCTTGACGGTTTGAAATGGTAAGCTCGTGTGTAGCTCGGTAGGTCTTGGTAGGAGGTAGGAGAACATTTGACACTCTCGGGGGCCACCGTATACATCCAAAACGCTGAGTACGCGCAATATCATTACCAGTCGGGAAGTTGATTGAAGTAGAGGAATTCAAAAAAGACAGAGAAAAAAAAGAAAACTATAAAATAATCGTACAGAGCCAATGAAAAGAATCCAAGTTGCGGCTAAAGCGGAGAGAAATTCGAAAATAATGGAGTGTACTTGGAGGTAAAGAAAAGAAATTTAAAAAGTTACAAAAAAAGTATAAAGCGACCACCCGGTACACGTGATGTCCGCAGAGTGCAGAATACGCGACGTATCAGCTGTGCTTGTGTGATGAGAGAATTGTAGTAGTACGTATAACGTGACGAACCTGAGAAAGTAAGAAAAATTGTCATGAGGAGAGAGAGAGTGAGAGAGAAAGAGAGAACGAGAGCGAGCGAGAAAGAGCGAGCGAGAAAGAGAGAGCGAGAGAGAGAGAGAGAGAGAGAGAGAGAGAGATTGCGATGTAAGTAATAAAAGCAAAAGAAAAAAGAAAGACATGGTGGAAACGACACGGCAAATTAATTCACACCTTTCTCTTCATTTTCTTTATTTCTTCGACTGATCGTAGCACACTTCGTGTTTAGTTATATCCCGATTATTTTTATAACGCTCCGTACGGCCTCCTTCATTTTGTTCTTGGTTAAATTAATTCTTTCATTCATATTGACTCCTCTTTGTGTCGTTGTTTCTCTTTTTTTTCCATTTGTACGTCATTTTCATAAAATCCTTTGTTCTAACGTTCCTATCTTTCCATCTTTTTTTTGTGTATATTCGTGCGACTCGATCATTGAAATACATTATACGCACACGTTACATATGCTTGTTGAATACTTACATATGTAAATCAATACAGCGCGCTTGTACATGTATACTTGTGTATGATGTACCAAAAGTGTCTTTACGAAGTCCCCAGATCCGTTGTACATAGTGGGGACCGTGAGGACTTTTTGAACATCAATTTTTTTTTTGTTGGGACCGATTGGATACTTGGGATACGTTATCTGCTTGACTGACGTAAAAGGTAGAATCGATGCAAGTGAAATTATTATTTGAAGATTCTAATTTTATACAACAAATCCTAACACGTATTCTTAATTCACGAGTAGTGACGTTCGATTGTACTTACTCTTACTCCCTATAGTATCTATTAGATACAGCCATGAAGTAGTGGTCTTGCCAAAATAATTGAGAAAACAAAAAGTATCTCCTTGATATAGAAATACAGGAGTTCTCTTGCATTAATCCAGATGGCACTGGTAGCGTAGACCTAACATGTCCCAGTTATCTGATCTGTCCTACATACAAGATATCTTTCGAATATAAAAAGCCTGTCTTTTCCGAAAATATATGTTTAATTAAATAACAGGGTTTGACGCTTTCTCTAATTATACACAATGAATTTGACAACTGGCCATCAGATCACACGCGAGTTGTAAAGTCTCGTGCCGAATAATAACTGAGCATTCTCAATCAGACAGATGGCTCAGTGTTTTCTCCAGCTGGGGATACAATATTCGAAATTTCTGATAACTTAAAAAAATATAAATAAAACAAATAACTCGAAAGACATCGTGTATGTAAACGTGCTGTGCTTGTCTCCTATCCCATAACCCATCCTGATGCTACCGAGAGAGTCTAGAAGACGCGATCGGGCTGTGTAACTTGCTTGCTGGGAAGGGTAGCCATGGTGTAGCGTTCCATGGTATTGTAGCGAACCATGATGTAGAGAAAAAAAAAATTAATCAATGATATCAACCCTGGTCCTAGAGTCCCGTCCCGTATCACGGAGTCGGTCGGTGCTAGGTCTGTCGCTGGTTGTTGCTGTCCTGTGGTGGGTGGTATCGTCTCGTTGTGTGTCAAAGGCCAAAACGACAGAATGAGAACTCATAGATAAAGACCCGGACCGACCGAAACTGACTGAGACACGGGTTGGATGTAGCGAATGCATGGTTTTTTTTTTTTTTAAATCTTTGGACATTTTATTTGAAATGAATGGACGTAAGTTTGCACGTGACCTGTCGACTCGACTGATTCGCTGGATCCATGGGAATTTGGAAGTGGACGAAGACGAATGAACATTGCGACTAATACGATTGGATTGGGTTTTGAAAAAAAATTTTTAAATTAAAATTCACCTTGAATGATTGGCTCATGGTATATATGGTGTCCCTCTTATACATTTTGCACTTCGACCTCCTTTGCATATCACAAGTACATATTCATGAGGATCGGAAACGATAGAGGTAACAGTGTTTGTACTTTGGGTATAGATTCGTGGGATTCAGAGGGTCCAGGATCAATGTGTAGTTTTTTTAATGATGTAAAAGTTTTTATTTAAGATCTCAAGTCCAAGGCAGGATCAGGATGTTGCGTTACAAGGACGATCAGAGATAATAGATCCTGGACCGGTGAGAAGGATCGAGGACGGCGAACGCGAGTCGACGCGCAGTTTACAATTAAATTTTTATCTTCAGATGTATGACGATCTGTCTCGTTAACTTCCATGAACATGTGAATTCGTATTTTGACCATACCGACGACTGGCAGCATCCCAGTGACAAACGAAATACAGAACAGGACCTGGACCGACACAGACTGGACCGACGCGTAGAAAGTTGAGAGAAGTGTGACTGGATTAGTTTTCTTTTTTTTTTTTAATATCTCAAACAGAATAAAAGTTTGAATGAAACTTGATTAAAAAACAAAAAAATTGACTCGAACGATCGTACGAATGATCTTGAGTGCGTAGGTGCGACTGAGTGCTTGCTATAGGGAGCCTGTAAAACGGGAAGTTTTTATTAAGAAGAACGTTGTTGCTACGTATGGGAGCTGCGCTGCGCTGCGTTAGAGCAACCATTGTGTGTGTGTGTTGCAGCTGACCTGCGTAAACTGCACTCGCTGGACCCGCGACCCTGTCCCGTGTGCAACCGCATGTACAGTAACTTGTCGAACCTGCGCCAGCACATGCGCCTCATCCACAACCCTCAGAGTGTCACATGCCCTCTATGTAACAAGCCCTTCAAGACCAAGCTCTACCTGAAGCGTCACCTTGTCAGCTTCCACGAGCTCAGCGTGGCGGACCGTCAGCGCCAGGAGGAGATCTACCAGCATCATCAAGTTAAGGTTCAGGGTCAGGCACAGAGTCCGGTGCAATCGCAGCCGGACGTCAAGGGGCAGATTATGCCGGTGTCGACGGTACCAGCGCCACCGCCGCCGCCGCGGATTCCTGCCACACTAGAAATCGTCGGTAGCACCGGTCCCGCTGCCGCTGGCGTTGCCGCTGGAACTGGCGCAACTGGTGGAAACTGTACTAGTGGGGCCGGTAACGTTGGCGTCGGCGTCGGCGGTGGCGGTGGTACTGCTCAGAATCAAAGTCAGACATTGTCCGCCACCGAAGGAAAGATCAGATCCTTTCAGACTGTCCCGGCCGAATCCGCTGTTTATACTCTCGACGCCGTACAGTCTGACACGAAGCACTTTGCTGCCGGGATGATTCAGTTCAATGCCACCCACCACTAATGTATAGAGGATTTCGACTTTGAATTATCATTTATTTATCGTCTTCACATTCATCCTGGCTACGGATCAGTCGGCACGGTACCATCATGTATATCGAGTCGACTGATCCGCCTGTGAATTCGAATCGCGAGCGATCCTTGGGACGATGCAAATATCGAGAAGATTTATATTTTCACTGATAGCGAATCAGATCAGAATCAGAAAAAAAAATAGCGAATAATATACCGGATAACACAGATCTTTCTTACTCCCAAGAACGAAGAATAACTCTTCTTTCATTTAGCTTTTACAGATATTCATACAAATTTTGCGGGATGACCATCCCGTCGTTACAGATGCAATGCAGAATCGCGATGCTGACTGAGCTCAATAATCTTCCTGATTTTTGCATCATCCTTCAAGCGTTATCAAAAATACTTTCGTCAAACGTCACTCATCATTACTGTACAGATCTATAATTTTTTTTCTTCTTTTGATCAACCATCGATCATACGTTCTCGCAACAAGCATGACTCGTACGCAAAATCACGGTATGCTCACACACTAACACAAACACTTTTACACGTGCATGCCATCACCGTCGCCCAGTATAGTTTTGTGATATAAACAAACATACACACACACGTACACGCATATATATATATATATATTAGTAGATAGAGCGAGAACAGAAAGACAGAGGCGACCGCGTTATACATCATACGAGACATATAATTATTATATAACATTTTATTATAATCTCTCTTATGATTTTAGTGAACTTGTGATTCAATAGGGAACGTATATTTACCTTAAGGTAGCTAGGAATAACGCGCCTGGATACGGCTTAAGGCTGATTTCTGCGCCGACGCGACGTCACGCCTCTCGTCGACGATCGGCACTCCGAGAGATCGGTTCGATCTCGCCTTGACGATTTTCCATTGTCGATCAATAAAAATCGAACGTCGATTACAACCTATCGAGCCGAGCTTTACGATCGTCTATAAGCTCGGTCTCTCTCAGTGCCGATCGAATGCACCGGGTGCGTCGATAATCATCACGACGCGCGATACGTCCGTCGGTCTAGCAGCTCGCAATTACAGTCGATGAGATACAACTTATTTCGACATATAATAAGGGAGAGATGCGACTAATTATCCCGCAGGTGGAGCAGCCATCCCACCTCGTACTGATTATTATTATTATCATCATCATTATTATTATTATTATTATTATTATTAATACATGCATACACAATGCACTTCTGCATTGCCGGATATAGGGGATGTGAAGTATCACGGGAACGAGGTAGCTAACGAGAGAGAGAGAGAGAGAGAGAGAGAGAGAGAGAAAGAGGAGAGAGTGAGAGGGAAAGGAAAGATGAAGGATAGAAGAACGGAAGCGAATGGAAAATGTGAACCACGTTGTTTCGTTTTGATGATGCTATACATACAGAGTGTTACGCAGACTACAGATATTTACAAACAATATTATATTCTTACAGAGGGATTTATATTTACTTTAAAGAAAGCGAACGATTAATTATTGCAGAGCGCGATATGTGCAGTGGTGCGAGAGCGAGAGAGACACGCGAGATGGAGATAGATAGATAGATAGATAGATAGATAGAGAGAGAGAGAGAGAGAGAGAGAGAGAGAGAGAGAGAAACAGAGAGGGGGAGAAATAGAATATGGAGATGTAATAAAATACTGTAAACGAAGACGAACGCACGCACGCGTGCCTACATATTTATCATATTGACACGTTACATAATAATACATATTTTTCTCTCTCTCGCGAATACACAAAGGCACACACGCAGACAGACAGACATACACGTGTAACACGTAGACGCGGAACACCAGTGCATTCGCATATTGCAATAAAGCAGCCAATCGACAGAGCTCAATCCGGGTGATCAATAGGATTTATTATAATGGAAACACAGATAACGATTATATATTAACTCCGAATCGAAGCGCGCGACTCGCGAACAGAATTATTAACAGTATAATATTTATAAGGCGGCGCTCAACCGGGAGGGGGTCACGCTGTCGCTCCGTTATCGTTTAACGTCCGTTGCAATACCTAGTTACCGATAGTAGCCTGTAGGATTTTACGTAATCGAGGTATCGATTATTGATTTTTTGTATCCTTCTTTTTCTCGCAAGCGTCGTGGCGCTCACGAGAAATGGTAATCTTGGTTTTTTTTTTCAATTTTCATTTTCTATACACGTACAGGTCGTTGGTTCGATTCGAGTCTAGTTTTTCTCCACCTTTTTTTCTTTTTATAAATATTTAACGTTATTCACCAGGATAACGACGAAGCAGCAAGACAGTGACCCTCCCCCTGATGCCCGAAAAACGAACAATTCCATAGCCATAGTACCAGACAGTACAACTCAGGATCTTTTTATATTATATTTTACAGATGACAATAGTTCCATAAGTGTCGGCTGGGCCTGACAAGGGCTCTTATCGGCAGTCTCCTCCTAGCACCCCCCCTTCCCCCGAACTCCTATATATATACTTCTCTAAGCTCCGGAGTATCGGTCCGAGCGTAACGCATACGTGTACAAGGGGTTCCCTGATATATGTCTCTGCCGGTAAGGTTCCAAGTCACCCACGTCAACACGTTAATCAGACAACTGCTAACAGGCTCATTTACCTCACATAACAATCAAATCACTAAGCAAAGATGCAGCTATATATTATTATAATATATTTACATAAAAGCAGGACTTTATTATTAAAGAAAAAGAAAAAAAAATAGTAGAAACACACAGTAGGCACTCGGCGACGTCACGGCAACGACTGCCTGACGCGCGAGCCTGCCACGGCAGTAAAAAGTAATACCGATCACGGGATTTAACAAGGTTATTCGTATTCACATTTATATTGTACGAACGATCGGTAATACTTGACGATAATATTTATCGTGTTACCGATACGCGTTTGCCCGATGCAATTCTTTTTTTTTTTTATATTGTGTACACTGTTATGAATCGTGTCGCTATGGTTCGCCGCTCGTGCAGGCACATGCTGCCCTTATCAGCCCCCTCCCCCTCCAAATTCCCATCTTAATAACCCTACCCCACCCCACAGTTCGCCACCCAACTTACTCCCTTCTTACCGTATTACGCCGGCATACTAAAGCTCGGTTCACAACACTTGTCGGTTACCGATAATCAATTCGGGAACCGATCGATCGATCGATGCCCAGCATACATCTCTGCATACTTACCGATCACTTAATTACAGTCTTTTTTTTAAATAACTTTATCCTCTTATTGACTGCCGGTTAGATTATAAATGTTGCATATCATATTGATAATATACAGTTGTTATACAGTTTTATTGCCCTCGCAACAATATCCTCGGGTCACGGATCGAACGGGACACGATTATTGGATGGTTTGGAATGATTTTTTGGAAATTTTTTTTTTTTAGAAATTTATCCGTTATGAATATTCGCTAGTTTTCGACGGATTGGGTCGTTAAGGGGATTTCGACTGATTTTATTGTTTTTTCCACGTTTTATAACGTTCGTTACCCACCGATTGTTGTTTAATGAGACGTGCCAATCGCGGACTGATGACTGTAGCCAAGTATATTTGTTTTTGTAGGCTCTCGTTTCTGCAAAAAAACATATTAGTGACTGCTACGGCGAAAATTGGTTGAGTCGTATTTTGTAAAATTTGACTGATTAGACGCTTATCTGCGAAACTCGACTGATTGTCGCGTCGTTGTCGTTTTTAGCGTGGGCTCAGTTTTTGGGAGATTTTGGAGAAAGAATAAGAACTTTATTTTTCGTCGATCCGTCATCCGAGACTCCGTAACAGTTTAAGGTCGCGTTATACAATGTGTATCGCATAATGGTATCGTTTGATAACAATGAAAATAGACAGGATTCATCCAAACAGGCTGATCTTTTCACGCTGGGCATTAAGATTAGAAGAAAACAGGATAACCGGTTAACCTAGTTGTATCGCACATGACAGTTTTCTTGAACGGTCACTGTTTGTATATTTATTATATCAGGTCTCTCGCGTTAACGATTGGCTGACGAGAGTACGATTTCTTTTCCTAGGCTCCAATCCAAATCCACCGATTCCCCTGCCCCCTCGCTCCTCAACCCCCCGCTGCCCCCGCCCC
>JARQTH010000316.1:739902-785895 GCA_030142595.1 Trachelus iudaicus
CCCCCACCTCAGGCCACAAAAAAAGATTACTGAAAACAAAGCGAAACCAAAAGGGAATTATTAAACGTCGAAAATTCAAAATTATCGTTCCGGAAGAGCAGAGCAAAAAAATACGTCACACGTGCAGTTCATTCGGATGGTGACTAAACGTATCGCGGAGCATTTGAAGAGAGAGACTATCCACTCGATTTTGCAAAAATTTCTTCAAAATTCGCCAATTCTATTCAGGCATTGGCGATTAGCACATACTATATAATTAACGTAGTAACTATGATAATAGAGTAACGCGTTCTTGTAGATTTTTCGAATAAGATTTTTTTTTTTCATTTACGACATCATTTAGGTAACTTAGGCATTTTTTTCAATATTTATATTCATCTTCGTTCTTCATCGACGCAAGTCAAACTTGAGAAAATGAAAAATGATTTCGTGCTTATATTTATTTTTTATTTATTTGGAAGCCGAGGAGAATGGAATTTTTTTTTTTTTCGTCGAAAAGACGCAACTTTACGTGTTTAGGGTATATGATAGTATTGCCAGTAAGGGATTTTGCGTTTTTGAGGAATACGAGTAAGAGAAAGTCTTTCGAGACTGAGACTGCTACTCCTCAAACGTCGTTATAATTAAAGTCAGACTTTCGCGCGAAAAGGCGAAAGCGAGGAGAGTGGAAGGAAAAGAAAAGAGCTGGAAAGCAAAAAAAAATACAATTTTGTACGCAAACTGAAAATTTTCCGTTTTTTTTTTTATAAGTTTTCTTTTGTTTCTGTTTTCTCCTACGACTAGTGGTTTTTCGATTAGTTTAATTGTATTTGTTGTATATATGTACATTATTATGCATTTGTATTCGAGTTGTTCGTAGCGAAGGAACTCCGAGAGAAAAGGAAAACGGAAAAAAGAGAGAAAATGATAAAGGCGTTTCCCGCGATAGGGCGACGCCAACTGATAGATGCCTCTTGGGGAGGTATTAGAAATTTTTACATTTACGAATAATCCCTGTAACGTAGTCTCGTAATATTAATAATCCTCGCTCAGACAAGGCGTTTCAACTACATTACTCTCGTACGATTTCTTTTTCACCTGATCGACTTTCTTTTTACCATCAAATTTTCTTTGAAATCACAATTCCTCTTGTTCACGACTCCTCGTGACGTCGACTCACGAACGACTCGTCACTACGTTGTAATTTCGAGTTTCATTGGATCTAGTCAAAGTTATTTCGTCCCGGTGCAATTTTTCTAATACATGTAAGCGCACTTCTGTAAGTTCACATATTATTATTATTATTATTGTTATTTTTAAAAAATGAAAGAAAGAAAAATACGCGACATTCGCTCGCAAATCGTTACTCGGGAGTAACGGCAATACGCACCGTTGTAAATTTTCATTTTAAACGTCCAGCCGTAGCTCAAAGCATTTAATAATCGTTCCACTCCCAATCGCCCCCCCCCCCCCCCGATTCACCCAGCCCACCTTCGGTTTCCTCATTGCTTATCATAAACACGCAATATTACCGCTATAAATAAAACTTATGAATTATTTCGTTTATCGTCGCCTTTAATATTACACGCGGCGATACGAAATCGCGTTTTTCCTTCATGCGATAAACCGCTTACGTATGCGAGCATAGAGAGTGATACATATTTGTTAGGTAAAATTTTTTCAAATTTCACGCCTTGTCCGAACGAGACTGTCCTTCGATGCGAAGACGAAGGGAAAGAGAGGAGAATTAAAAAAAAGCTCACTTGGATGCTTTCACTTATTATGGATTACCGAAGCAGTATCGATTTTTGGAAGACTAAAAAAATAAATTCTATCTTGCCAAGCATTTAGGCCCGAGACTGTAAATAGAATTAAAACAAAAATAAAAGTCAACTATTGCCCCCTCCCCCTCCCCCTACCTTCATTCCCAGTGCCCCCCCCGGAGACCTTTTCATTCATCCTCTAGAGTTTAGACCATCGTTTCCAACTAGAATTACCGAGGAATTGTCGATAATGCGAGCTATACTTAATTAAGCGTTTCGATTAAGAAATATTTATTCGACTCATGGCTAAAAGAAAAATGCCCGATCGAAAGATAAATGGTAAATCCAACTAGCGTCTAGCTGTAAACGTAACTACTACTGCTACTACCTATCGCTACTACTGATAACTACTACCTACTATTATTACCGCTACTACTTAATGCTACTACTACGACTATTATTATTATTATTGCTGCTGTACCGCTATTACTACCGATGCTACTATTTACCCAGTACTATTATTGTCAGTACTAAATGTTATTTAACGTTTAACTGGAGACTCTAGGCTGTAAGAGCGAATTTGCCCGTTGAGATAAAAGGGCCGTGAGTCCACGTGTACGGGGTGGACCCTATCGATACTTATTAGCTCGGCCATTCGCCATGATTTTCGAACAGACGATTTCGTAATCTTGAATATAATATTTTTTGGAAAAAAAATTGTAGCGTCTTTGCGAAAAACGTATTTCGTATAAGCTGGTTATAATCGCGCAAGTCACCGATGTGTATATATTTTTTAAGGTTTTTTTTTTTCCTTTTCAAAAATTTGTAAGCGGTCTAGATATTTTTCGGAACGCTTGTCAAAAGTACGCGTGATCATCGCCATTGTTTCTCTTGTATTTTGGATAATTCGTTATACCACGATCGAATGGTCTTTACTCAAAATCGAAAATGACGCGGCTCAACGTGAATCGTCTGATCGAAATGTGACTCTCATCAAAAGGAAAGATTAATAGTACATACTTAGCTATACATATAGTGCAATACGTAATACCTATACGAGATTACCGCGTTAATGTCGCTACGTCATGATTTACGAGTAATCGTTTACGTAACCCATTGGACTGTGCATTACCGTGGTAATACGGATGTTACTACCAATAACATCCGGATTATCTTAGACTGTGGTCGTGGGGCGATGCTAAGCTCGGTCCGTATCGGCCGACGCGCTAATTACACTTCGATGATCGATAGTGCCAGACATTAATGGGCTCGTAGCGCAACGTCACTCTGACGTTTCACGCGTACCAATCAAAAAGCAGTAAAGAGAGGTCCAGATTCGAATAAACCCAGAATCCAGCGGTGACCCGAGCGACGGTAACGAGAATTATGAAAAACTTCTAAATCACTCACCGAGAGCCCCCCATCGAGAACTTCAATCGAGCACTTCCGGCTGGTTATTTCAGTTCGAGAATATTTTTACAAAATTTTCAAACGAATTTCGCGTCAACGTTTAACGCGTGACACGAGTCAAGTCTTTAAATGACTTCCGGTAAGTTAGCACGCGTTAACGTATCATACTCTTACGAACCGTGAATAATGCTTTCGCGATAGGGTAAAGCTTCCCGCGTAATATTTTCCCTTCGCTTTATACCTTTATCAGCCATTTTATTCATGTTTTTTTTTTGGAGATCTCTTTTGTCTTTTTTTTTACCTCGCTCCGCTCCCTACTCGGAAATGTCATCTCGACTATTACGCATCTTGGGTAATGCCGTTAAACGCTATAGCTGTACGCCGCGTTGCATTCTGGGTTCACGTCTGAACTTTGAAAACGGCGTCGCGCCAGTCACGAACTCAGCCGAGCATCCTGCCTGCATCGACATTGTAAATAGACGCATTTACTTTTACACGTATATTTTAAATAAGCGTATAGGCTTGATAATCGCGTATGTCCAACCCGCCGTTTATTAATTAAACTATCCATTAATCGCTATCAATTGTCGTTCACCCACCTTTAATCCCCATTTGCGCAATGTCCTTTCTCGATATGGTTTAACAGGAAATAAACACGTGATAAGAAAAAAAAAAAAAAAAGAAATACACCAAGCTGTACACGAAATACACGCGCACTCTAATGGCACCGATCTCACCATCGCACGATGACGTACGATTTATCTCGAATGTAACGACGCATCGTCACCTTATCACAAGTAACGCGTGACATATACCCCAACGCAAGTCCTAGAATATAAATCGCCGTCGGTAAATAAATATATCCGACGTCTCTTGATGCGCATAAGTATTATTAAAGTGCTGTCATACGCAATAGCGATGTTCCTAATTTACGTTTCTTTTTATACCTGAACGTTCGACTAGTGATAATGATAATGATTAAAAGAAATAAGAATAATAATAACAGAAAAAAATAAACAAAAAATCCTTTTCTCGGCCGATAAGCATCTCGTTTCTCCGGCTGTCACTCTCCAAGGTAAACCTTAACGATAAGGCCATTGTGTTATCGGTATCGGTGTACATTGATATCGAATGCAAGGAAAAAGAGGATAGGGGTCCTGTTGACTTTCTCACTCCCTCGAGGATCGACGACGGGACTGACGGAGATAAGGAGAACGGGTATTACGAGCGATAAGAGAATAACGTTGAATCAGGTAAAATTATGAAATATTCAATTAGGACCGAATTCACGTTGAATTATTTTCTTTTCTTTTCTTTCTCTTTTTCCTTCTTTCGCGTGATGTCGGTCGTTCTTTGAAATTTTTCTTTTGCTCGCCAAGTCTCGTTCGCAGTCGTCGGGGCACAATGTCTTTTTCACGTATTCGAAGCGACTTTAATGGGAACGGAAATGTACGTTGCATTCTGTTTCTATATAGTAAAATCCCTTAATGGATACTTTTCTTTATATAGCGCCGCCCGTACTCTCTTTATGGACTACTTTCTTTCTGCAGTGACGGTAATAGCATTGTCGGTGGAAATTCCATTAGCGAAACGCCCAGGCATCGTCGTTGACTCACGTCGTGCCTTCAACTGCATTACGTCTTATTAATTGTCGAAGTTAATTGCACTCGGTCTGTCTTTGATATGTCCCCGTGATAACATATGGCCGTCCAGGGGGGTTCTACTGTTGTCTATATATCAGTATAGTACTGATATATAGATATATATACCGGTAACGATACCCTGCGCATTTACTTGACTGGATTAATGGTGCTGATTGATTAATTTTCTTCTGTGGTGTGTGTACGTATAGGGACACGGTATGGGGCCTGCCTCTGTGTGCCTGTAGGTAATTTCTGTTGCGATCCAAATGAGCCGTTAAGACGAGTTTTAAAACCGCAAGCTGGTAAGATATGCGGATGGGGCAAGAGGGTCAATGGTTGGCAAGATCGGTATGGTGGAATTTTTTCTTATTTTAAAGTTGGTAATATCGTCAGGTGTCTATAGATGTTGCGTGAAATTTTTTGGGACCTTTTTTTTTAAATCATTTTCTTCGCAATCCATTCGTTCTACGTCGACTTTTTGTCTGTAGTGTTTGGTAAAAAGTTGAAAAATCGTTCTCTTATGCTTTTTTATTATACATTTGAATTTTCCCGCGTCTCACTGTACCGTTACGAATTTTTCCACGGGGTTTCGACTCTGTGCGTTAGTCCTTTATGGTCGATAAGATCGATTTCTAAGCTAGACTTGCGAGAACGTGGCGCGTTTACCAGCCGGGGGGGAGGGGTGGGGAAATTTCGCGTGGGATCTGAAACAGCAGACACACACTGTACGTTGTTTTTCAGCGTTATGGCAGGCAGACGTCGAATTTCGTCGAGAGCAAACGTCTCGGCAATCCTAAAACATTTGTCCAGCGTCTAGTAAGGTCGGCACCGTGCATCAGGATTAGCTTTATCAAATGTTCGTCTTGATACAGATAAATTTTTTTTGGTAACAATCAGAATTCGTCTTGACACGCTTACTCGACGTTACAGCTGGCCTCTTCGGAGCGCGCGTTATACTTTTCAGTCTGACCCAACTCCGGCGATCCTGCTTCACGCTACGCGTTCATACAAATAGCTGTGTTATTGTCGGCGGACGCGATCGTAACACGCGAGAAGAAGGTGGCACAATGGGCTCAGTCCGATAGGGAAGCTCCCATATCGATCTCCGACCTTTTACCGAGGCGCTGACAAAGCCTGCTATTAATTAACTGCCCTTTTCTTTTTGCTATTCGTCGTTTGTACGCTTGTAAGACGAGACTGTTTAGTTTCCCGTGTAACATGGTGATACCGGGTAGCAGACTGTATATAAAAACAAGTACAGTACGGTAATAAATTTTTTGCTTCTTTATCGTTCTCTTGCATTTCTTTCGCGAGCTTGTTGCTCTTACGATTTTCAACGTGAAAAGAAAAATGATGTCGAAAGTCTACAATGGAAACCCGTTATAACTCCAGCGACTCGTAATTCGCCGTAAGCTGGGAAAAAAGCTTGTTAAGCTTTACGGATACATGGGAGATACAGGCAGAGTCAAAAAAGTGAAAAATTTACACAAAGCACACTCGTTCGTACGGAGCAAATATTGCGTTATGAATTCAAGTCGGATCGCATAACCCGCGGGGACGAATGGGACAAAGAGCATGAATTAAAAATGAATGTCCACCTAAAGGATAATCGCGGCTGCGTACGTTGGTAGAAAAATGTTTGCATCTTTCAGCGCCTTTTTCTTTGTACCTTTCGCGTTCGTACGTCATACGTTAATGGTCGCCCGGTGTGTAAAGAGCCCGTATTTTTTTACCCAGAGTTCCCTCTCGTTACTTCCACTCGACCTTCGTCGCGTTCACGTTGGTATGAAATTTCCAAGGAGACTTCTGCGCATGCGCGAAACCTATTTAATCGGACGGGCGTTTGACGAACTTTCGTGGGTCACGAGAGGCTTTGACCTTTTCTAGGATTTTAATTGATGGGGTACCTTAATTAATGATTGTCCTATCTTTGGTCAGCGATGGGTATAACTATATTTATCTGAGAAGGGTCGAAGCACACGGAGGGCTCTTGTAATGGAGATTTTCGGCATCAGTATTGTCCGTAACGAATGTGGCCCCTTGTGAATCGTGTGTATCGGCAGTGTCATGTATATTTTGTGGGGGGTTTTGAAATTACATTAATTCATTATGTAATATACTCGCACGTGCATATACGTTATACATAGTGTACATACGTATCGTATTCGTGTTGATTCTGTAGAAATTAAGGAGAAACGCCCTCTAGCAATTACCTGGGAATTGCCTTACGTACTGAAGTGGCATTTGCGTTGGCTGCCTAACCTAAGTGGTTCGTAGCTAACCAAATGTCAATAGCATTAACTTCTGTTTCATTGAGGATCGCAAGTATCTGGAGGTTAAGTTGGCCAATTCTTTTACGTGCATACTTTCTGCTGGCAAGTTGACTAATTGCTAGGACGGAAATGTTTCAAGAGGTTCACGTTCGACTTATCAGTTTGAAAGTTCGTGTCGTCCTTTTTTTTTGCGTGCTACGTAATCTTTAACGGAAATTCCTTTTCGTTGTTTGAGTCTGCAAAGTTGAACGCTCGTGCACCGGGACACGTGGAATTCGTAATAGAGGCGTATCGCGAAGGAGAATTGTGACGGAATTGTTGAAGACGGCGCAATGTGAATTCCTTGGTTGGGAATTGTGCTCGGAGAAAGGGCTCTACGGGTTTCTATGATCTATACCGGTATATGATCGTGGTGTGCCTTGGAGGAGACTCCTTCAGAAATTCATTTGTTAGCTGTAACACGGGTACTTTGAGGCCTTCGTGAGAAATGGCTGTCTCTCGGGGAGAATATTGTGGAACACGCGAGTCTCCCTCTTTGCCCTTCATACCGTATCGGTTGATTGTTTCTCATTTTCGTTGTTCGCAAATGCTTTGAACCCAGTCGATAATTCTACCGTGTATTCTCTGCCTTGCCGACAGAGCCAGGCACCTTTGTCTCGCTAGGCTTGGATTTCATTCGTGCGCTCTCGCGGGTACTTCAGCGCGACGGAGTTTAGATGGTGATATTGAAGTTATTTTTGCAAAATTGATGATTCTTGAACAATTTTGTGACACAAACATTTTTCTCCTCCTTATTCTTACGATCAGTCAATTTCTTCGAGGACTATTATTTATAATGGGTTTTTTTTGTTTCGGTGTAAAAGTTATTCTTGCCTGGGACATGAAGTCCGTCGTAATTCATTCTGATATTCGATATTAAAATGAATATCGTCTTAATGGGAAATTCTTGACTTCGCTTTGTCACGTTTAGAGAATATTTATGATAACTATCCGATTACTATTTTTTTTGTTTGGTATTCAATTTAGAATTCATCGTGTTTATCGATTTCCACGTATTTCTTAATAGCAATGCCACGCGCGTTGAGAACGACACGATACAACAAATAAATTTTTCCGAGATAATAATTATTGCTTCTTCAATGATATTTTCCCAACGGAGCACCCTTCTGATAGAAAAATAATTTATAGTTTGGTGCTAAATGAATTGCTTTTACATTTACGAAGACAAAAAAATCATCAATGGCACTTTGCGATATATGACACTTATAGATATTAAATTGGATTCGTAATCGTGTCGGTTAGCAATTAATAACATAGATCTCCGAACAATTTATCACACGGATATGCGATAACAAAGACTTTTTGAAAAAGAAAAATTAATCAATATTTCGGCTGTTGCATAAATTTCTGTTTATCGAAATCTGCCGATAGAAGAATTTCATTTTATTTTCTCCATCCGAGAGTTATTTTGCTCGTATTCACGTGGCTTTTTCTCATCATTAGGGTAACGAGTTGTACGCGTAGGAAGAAGTATTATATAGGTATACATATATATATATATGTATAATATGTATATGCACACACGTCTTTCGTTAATTCCAGTAACCGGTATTGAATAATAAAATTAATTATTGAAACATTTTCTCCCTCTGTTATAAGTACTCAGTCATGAGCAACGTTAATTTTTTAATTAATCACATATGACAAAAGCATACTTTGACGCGTTTAATTTTCATTCGATATAACGTTCAGAGTTGAATTTTCAAAAATTTTATAAAATATGAAAACTCACATGTCAGTATGCGCGGAACGATTTAAAACCATGCAAAATAATCGAGAAAACAATTTCTATAAGGAATCATTATCAACTATGCTCCTTGGACCCCAATTAAATCCATTGACAAGGAGCCAGCAATTACTAATTTTATATAAATTACGGACGAATAAGAAACTAAAGATTTTATATTTACTTGATGCCCAAACACAGCTTTTTCTATGTAAATCAAATAGCTTTTTTTAACATGTGAAATTTTCTCGTACTTCCGAAATATACGTCTTGACGATTAGCAAATATATCAAAAAATACCATAATTTTAGAAATTAACGAATTAAATTCATTAATCACACATCAACCTAACGAAAATTCGCTCCTTATCAGTGCAATGCGAATTAATTAAATTTCGGAAGTTTCGATAATCGCGTTAATTTACTTGGCTCTATTAATTATACGAAAATTTCAATTAAACCGTGTCTATATTTCGCTGGGATAAGGGAAATAACAAAATGCCCTTAGTACGTGAATATTAAATTAATTGAATGAAAATATGAAATAATTCAGTCGAATAGATATTTCACAATAACTTCAGGCAGGTATATCGTAATTAATTACACGGGTGAACGGTATTCAAAAGTATCGAACATTAATTAGTCTCAACCGCGAGATTATATGAAACTCACGCCCGTTAGTCATTTTAAAGGCGCACGCTCAAATATGTGGATGCTTTCGAGCCTTTTATATACAGTCGTCACTTTGAATAGCATCCGAAGTGGCTTTCAGTAAACTTTCCGGTCCTATCGTGTTACGTGGATATTAGTCTGCGGGCAGGTATGAGTAAGAGGGGAAAAAATGCTGTGACAAGGGATAATCGTATGATCGAAACAAAGGGTGGGTAAGTGGCGGAGGGTGAAGATGAGTAAAAATTGTAATATCACGAGTAACCGAAGATGCGTGTTTTTCGTAGCTAATTCATCTGGGAAAATGCTAGTCACAGGGTATAGTGTTAGACGAAAATTACTCGTCTACTCTTTATGGGCATGAATTATTCATGGGAAAAGGGTTCTCGACTTCTTACGCTAAAAACATTTTTACGGCGCGTGAATTAAATATGGGATGACAGGATATATCAATCTTTACCACCACAGCCCATATGTTTAGGTAGATAGACGATAGAGAGGACTTAGGGGTGGTTTGCTTCGGAGTGCTTCCTTCGTGACCAGGTCATCGGTATCTGTTGATATGAATCTAAACATGTTTAAAAGTAGTGAAGACTAATATACACATATATATAATTTTGTCATTCAACCCCCTTGGTATTCCGAGACGTATTGATTTGCAAATTCCTTTTCTGGTAGATATATAACTATGATTTCTTGAGAAATCATTCCCTCGAATGTCCCCGGCATCTCAACAGAATTCGAGAAATCCTGTCTAGAGCATGTGTAAAACATCCCTTAGCAATAGCGTCGGCTCGGCTAGACAGTATCCATGGATACCAGTTTATATGCGTGTTCAAGGGTGTAGAATCTATTTCTGAACGAATAATGACGTTAAGGTATAAAAAAGATACTGACAAGAGATGCAATAAAAGAAAGAGATATGGGGGTGTGTTGGATGAACTATAGACATATTGTCGAGCCATTGTCAAATTCAGCGAAGAGACGGAGAGCCAAGATACCTTGCTACCCTTACCGAGGAGTTGAAGAGAGAAGTAAAAAAAAGAAGCTATTGACAATATTGATGATGATGGTGATAATGAGGATGAGGATTCGGGGCAATGGCAGTGGCCTGAGGACTAATAGATTTCGTCGGCTGGTGTGTTGCAGCCGGATCGGCAACGTCCTCGGATTTGGTCGTCACGGGCGCATTACCGGGATCGTTGTTACCGACCGAGCCCGGAGGGGGTACCTGGGATTCCCCGAGACTCTGTCCCCTCTGCGCACGCGTCTACAGCAACAACAGCAACCTGCGACGCCATCTTAGATCGGCCCACGCCACTGCCACCGATCTCCTCGAACTGACCTCGCTACAACGCAGACAACCACCCGTCATACCGCTACCCTCGCTAGCAACGAACCAGCCAATCAACGAGCCCAGCAAGGCCGCTCTGGGACTACTCGGCGCCTCGTAGTTCAATGGAAATGCTCGTTCCTTCTTGTCCGGGTTTTAGTGACGTCATCAGTCTGGCGCATGCGCCCTTCTACCTACGGCCATTCGCCGTACACACCTCGTAACAGTTTTCTCGCCACGAATGGTTTAAACGCGTTGCCGCGTTCTGGGACTGTAGGACCCATAAATATCAGTGTGTTTATAGTCGGTCTCGTTCGTACCAGAGGGACTGTCATTTCGTGTAGTACTGATCGCGTAATACTGTCATGAGTTTTTGCATAATCACTAAACAACGACAAGATCAACAGAGAACTTTCGAGAAGTTCTATGCGAAATTCATTGGACTGACGCAGGGAACGTATGAAATTTGAATTTTCCTACTGGTCATCCTGACGTTGTGAATACACAGCCCCCCTCCCCCCCCCCCGTGTTATGAACGTCAAGAGCTTTAAGTCGAGTAATCCCCAGGATGCAGCCTTCCCAATGTCATCTCCTCGAGCAAAATCCGATAAGCTGAGCACGAAGGAATCGTGTGACGCATTTTCTATAGATTCGAGAGATCAGAAGGATTCCATACTCTTGTGATATAGATCGGTGTTTTGTGCGATCGTCCATTGACGTTCATACAAATTGATGTCCAGTCAGAATCTGCATTTAATAAAGTATTGATTAAGTACAAAAATAATACACGTTATTGCATCCCCTTTGTCACAATTACGCGTACCACTCAGTACCTGTTTGCTGGTTCTATCAATAAATGTATATTGTCACTCAGAACTAATAGCTTCCGTCTTCTTAAGCACAGCGACATTATCTTAATTAATATACGTGTTGCGTAACGAATCTGGCTCTGTCAATGTCCGTGGACCATTTCGAAACCCGCTAGATAACTCGAAGTAATTAATCCCATTCCCAAAGCGCCTATATCTAGCTTGTAAGTTATTTACGAGAGCAACAACAGCGTCAGGTTTGCGTGTAATGGATTTGGGACGATGTCAGGTATACAACCGTGTAACATCAAGGGTGTATCCTTATGTGGCAGTGATCAAACGGTATGGAATTAATCCTATTCTTTTTTTTCGGGGTAGTTTAGCTGTGATTTTATGAGATTTTGAAAACTGATAATATTGCTCAAACAAATCCCATATATACAGTTATGGGAGATTTAAGTAATTTTCGTGAAAATTACACCGCTCCAACGTAGTTCCACTACAAATTGACCGAGTTACCACCAAACCCGCTATCTTCGTTAATCTTATCAGAGGTGTTTTTTTTTTCATGGTTTCCCGAATGTACTATCGTAAAATATACTATAAACGTACTTCAGCCTGTCGTAAAATGCGCGTAAAACACTAACCAAAGGTACTCAATTGCAAATTGTGTAAATAAAACTTTCTCTATACACTACGCGCAGTATACTCGTGCGTACATGTGTAATGCATACGAGAGTCAGAGACCTATTGCGCGAGCGCCGATAAGATTTCTTATTAACGATTAAACAGTTATTTCATATCATTACATTATTTCGATAACCACAATCCGTCAAGTTGACTGAACCTCACGAACGTGCTCGAGCGACAAATTTTCACGTATCTTATGAAACCTTCACGTTGTAGTATTATGCTCCATAAACAAGTTTTCGAATTCTAGACTCCCCGAGTGCCGCACTGAATTTCGCACTCTGATTTACATTGAAATTGGGGGTAGCATGCCTATATATGGTGTAGTTATTTTTAGCACGATGATGGTGATAATCTCATATGAGATTGGATAGGCACGTCTTATACAGGAAGTGCTGGGAATTTCTGGTACTCCTGTAAGGAATAAGGGCGCAGAAATAACCGAACAGGAGAGATGGAAATGGACGATAAAGGTGACAGAGGAGTAATTGCGTTTTTACGAGGGGAAACCATAGTCCCATAAGGGTACAGACGTCAAACAACTTCAATCTGCGACTGACAGTAGCTTATTCTTGTTTATTCATTCCACGGTCTTTTTCATTATGAACGCTGCCGGAGTCGTCATGGTCATTATATTTTTTTCTTTTCTTTATACACGTGGTAGATTGGCTAAGACGGGCCTCTTGAGGAATCAATGCCGTAAAGACAATTTCAAAAATTTATCATGATTGTTACACTCAGGTAAAAAAATGTATATAAAAATCATATACTATCAATATAAGATTTTCGCTAGAATCGTATATGAGAATAGACATTGATATAAAATTCGTTGGGTAAAGGTTGCTACACAATGTCTATCACTCTGTGCAGTCGTGTTTTCGTGCGCAGGATCGATTCGTTTAATTGAAAATTTCCATTCTGCAATTGACTTAACCTCTTCGAAAATTAAATTGGTAGGCGATTTGGGCTTTATTTAAATTTCAAGTGCGAGGTCTAACGAGAGTTAGGCGCTTTTATTTGGCTACGGCTAAGGGTCGAGCCCGGCTCGACCTATAAGGGATGCTGCGATTTCCTTTTATTTTCTTTACTCGTCGCTGCGATGTTCTTGAAGTTGGTAGGCTTTGGATAAGAAGATTGGGCTGAATTAAGAAACTCGTGTAAAAACAAGAAGAGTAAATATACTCGTACCGTATACCGACTATACCTATATACAGAGTAATATCCCTAGATATAGGGATATTCCGTTCTATCGTGTCGGAGCCGTATAAAAGAGAATCGGTAGCCTTCGTGAATAAAATTGAACATATTTCTTAAATTTGAAGAACCTCTCGTTGCATGAAAAGTAATATTTAAATCAATTTTTGCCATTTACTAAACGGAGCCACGAAAATGACTTTGAAGGGTCACTCTTTGTGAGAGATACAATAAGCCAGACTTCATAATTATTTTTTTCAAATTTTTTGCCCAATGTCGATATATATGTGTGTGTAGTCACAAGATACACACATATATATGCACACAAGTACATGCATGTATATGCAGATATAGAAATTGTACCTGAGATGGGTTTACGTGAAAATAAAGGAGACTCCTTATTTCTATATTACGCATAGCCATCTGTGTTAGATGAACGCATCTGATTGCCCAAAGGAATCCAGTTGTTCACAGAATTCCTCGAGACGCAAAATCTATTTTCTTTGAAATTCTTCGTGAAACGAGCGCTGATTTGCTTTTTGATCTTCGTAAGAAAAGGTGTTATTACACTTCTTTCAATTAGATGCTGTACGCTGGTCTAGAGTTTCTTATATAAATAATCCCACACCAGCATTGATATATCTGTAGTAATGGTATAACAACCATATGTTTTAGTGTATGTATATGCGTGTATATAGACGTATATATAATTTTGAAAAAGTATCATATAACCTTTCTCCATTATCTTCATATTCATGGTTAATGAATATTTTAGGGTCATTTTCGAAATGTCAACAAGTCTCAATATCCTTGTCCGTCATTCGCGTATTATTGGTACTTGAATATTTTTATTAGAAACACCTCGATTGCGTCTTGCCATACGTGACACCTACGAGAGCGTGTTGACCAATCGTATATGAAATGAGATATAGTATAGGAGTGCAATATATAGATATATAATATACATACGCGAGCACGTGAAACTCGAAGACATCCAGTGGGGACCGGCTTGTCGAAATAAAACGGAAATGGAGGGATTCTGGAAAGGGTTGATAATAAATATTTATGAAGGTCCTGGAAATGCGAAATCCAATCTCCTGTCGCGCGACGACTCGTTTCGACTATCATCGGCAACCGTGAGGCAACGACAACAGTACCTTATCTGGGTGTGATAGACTGCTTCTTTTTTTTTTTCATAAACAGGTAAAATAAAAAAGTATAAAAACATCTGAAAAAGCAAAATGTGGAAAATTTCATGTATGGAGGAGTTCTGTATAAAGACAAGGAAAAAAAGGTCAGCGTTACAGACAGCCGACTGTCCTTGATATTATTTTGCTTGGAATTACTGTGGAAATCCCATAGGTGTCACTATGCGTGTCGGGATGAATTTTCCTTTACATTTTGCTTCACTTTTCTTTTTCTTTTATTGTTTTAACACCTGGTCCAAGGGTATGTAATCGTCAGTATTTTACGTTGGGGAACGTTGCTTTAGGTTACAAAAACAGGTATAAAAATACGGTCAAGGAAGGTCGGGCTTTTACGTCACGCCGTTGGGGAGGGAAGAGCTCAGACGCTTCCAGACTGTTCTATTCCCAGGACAATTAAATAGTCATTTGCCGACGACTTTAGCTCGTAGGGAGTTTCGTTACCTTGGCGGGGGGAGGGGGGAGGGGGAAGCGTCTATGGGGAATTTTGAAAGTACGATAAAAAGTGGGATGGGCGTACACTCTGTATGCGAAGTCAAGATTAAGCGACGTCAAGCCAGCTTAGGATCTATTATCTCCACCCATATCATTTCCCACCAATAAGTACAGCGTATAGTCGGGCTCTGTACTAAATTGTATATGTACCTAACCCCATAACGTTCCCTGTAACATTATCGCGTGACACTCCTTGACTCTTAGATTTTCCCATGGGCTTGCCCTTGGACTCCAGTGGTAAGGTGCACTTGCGAGCTATTGATATTGCATAATCATTTTATAATTTGATACTATGCGCAAGGATATCACGGGGTATGTAAAGTAAAAAAAAAGAAAAAAAACATGGGAAAATATTATGGCTGTTTCTTATGGGATTTCAAAGAGCCAGGATATATTTTTCGATTTAGGGATGAATTTACTATAGTTCGTTCATTTGTTTTATGGGGCGGTACCCGAGAATTTGTATGAACTGAAAAGACAACGTTACTGTCTTTTATGTATTATATACGTACAGGTGAATTTCTTATAACGTCACGTGAAAGTTTTATTTGATATTGCAACAAGATTAGATTGTACGTGGAAGAAGTTTTTTTTTTCTGATATCGTGCAGAGCTCACGTTTTCCACTGATCGAATTCGATGGCGATTAAATAAGGGTGGGTTCTTCTTCGCCGGAGTTTGTTTCCACCTGATGATCTACAAAGGATTGCGAACCGATTGTTGGCAGGACGGAGGGTGCGTCGTGGCAGGCCGCGACTCGGCACAAGGGGTGGAAGACACCTATCCTCATCGATACATGGAAATTCACCCTCGCGGGGTGACTGGCTGCCTTTGGACATGAGGACAACGCCGCCGGCGATGCCGGCCTTTCGTGGCTTCGAGGAATCCTCGTCGGACGGAGTGGTGAGTCTTGATACTTCAAATTTTCTTTCGCGCTATATCGGCTAATTTACTAAATTACACAACCCTTGTACTTAAGTTTTTGTTAAAAAGAATATATTATTTTGTCATCCTATCGATTCGCCCTATGCGTATCCTCAGGGTAGCTCTAATCGTGCGTGTGCAGTACCTATGTGAACCTGAAACACCCTCTGAAAACTAGCAATCACGCAAGAAATGCTTTTCAGTCGGAAACCATCCACACCGTTTATGTGCTTCCAATAACTTGAGGCTGTGGTCCGCGCCTATTCCGTCGACCCTCCCAGTCTTTGGCATTGGCTTGATTAGGCCCTAGTGTTCCATTTCTGACTTGACTGTTGAGCCTGGTAGGACCATAGTATGGCGTCCCTACTGTGGCTGCCACGTGTAAGCCTAGCAAGGCCCTTTATCTTTTCGTGGCGGCCCGAATGAATTTCTCCACGGGTCGTACCACTTTTCATTTCGTTTTTACCCCAAGAGATACGGAGATACAGGATTTTTTTCAAAATTCGTCAAGAG
This sequence comes from Trachelus iudaicus, assembly GCA_030142595.1. Lineage (NCBI taxonomy): Eukaryota > Metazoa > Arthropoda > Insecta > Hymenoptera > Cephidae > Trachelus > Trachelus iudaicus. The sequence continues at coordinate 756,587 of JARQTH010000316.1, forward strand.
GGTATGGAATCAGCATACATATAAACTTCCAGCATATGACAAATAAATGGGAGTTCGTTTCGCATGCGAATGAGTTCTAGAGTTCCTTTCATAAATATAAGAATAGTTCTAGCCTCTAAAAGTTTTCGTTCGATACAAAATGTCTGTCACGAGTCAGACTCGTAATTCTCGGTTAATTTATGCGTCGACGGGATTTATCGAAAGAATTGATTTAGACTTATGACTAGTTACTTTTATGCCACGTGTAGGATGATCATTTTTTTTTGTCGTGTTACACTCTCCGGCGCACTCCTCTCCGCGGTAACAGCAGTCAGCCCTTGGGCTAACACAGATAGAACCCTAAGATTATAGATTCTGTCGCTATATCGATTTTCCGTTAATCAGCCACCGCCAGGATCAAGATGGAAAATTGGTTAGGCAGACGGCAAATTAACACGTGTTTCACATATCCTGCCGAACCTGAAGTATTTAAAGGTGCTCGTGATGACAGAGAGTATTTTTTTAAAAATAGCTAGAACGGACTATATTTCCTTGAACCGTGACTAGAGAAGGTGAGAGGATAGGACAAAAAAATAGAATAGTAACCTTCGACCCCGCTCCAATAAAGTATCCCTAAGCAATCTCAGTTCAGGCGTATCGAAAAATTGCCGATAATCGAAGCTCCGAGCGATGAGATACGAGAGAAGTTCATCCTCGTTTCTTGATGGAAAATTAGTTTATTCCGTAGGATATACAGGTGAGGGGTGGGCGGTGGGGGGAGGGGGGGGGGGTGAAGAATTTTCGCAACCACCCGGGAAAACTTTCGGGTTTTGGTACGCGAATTAGATTTGTCCGTCCTGTAGGAGTAGTTGATTTTTCCTTGAAATTAAAAAAAGTGGCCATCCGGCTGCTGTTTACTGAAAATAATGAAAGACAAGGGAAAGTGGAGTTGAAATTAAAACAAAAAAGTTTTCCCCACCCTAGTTCTCGGTATTATCTCGCAAAAGTAATTATTCTCACGAGGGGTGGTTGCGTCTTATCCCACTTACCTCATTCTGTCTTTTCATTTTCTCGTTCTTCTTTCTGTTTTTTTTTTTTGAAACTTTCTTTTCATCCCTTATTCTCCGCAGGATTTGTTTAATAATCGCTCCGCGAAGTCCATGGGGTTAATTACGGTTAATTACGGGACTAACTGATTCTCGTAATCTTAATTGTCCTTGCGGCGTGAAAACGCATCTGTTTGCGTCCCGTAAGTCATTAGCCGTTTGTTCCTAGGGAATTTCTGATTATGGGGGATTTCGTCTATATGCATCCTTAGGGTTCTAAGTTAACGTCAGTTCTTACTTTTCGGCTCTCTCAAACTTAGTTACCGACTTTCCAGTAAGAGTATCGTTATAACGTTATACGGAGTTAACAGCGGAATAATTAATAATTGCACAACCTCCTTTTGCTAATGGTTGTCGCCCGGTCGCCCTTACGTCAGTGTCACTTAGAGACGTAAAAAGCGTCAGGTACCCAGGACGTCCCCTCATCCAGTATATTTAAGGTCAATATCCCATAATGCCTTCTCGTCATTCGCCGTATAGTATCAGTTAAAAAATTTAGCGGGAAATTTGAAAGTCCAATATTACCATCGCTGACGAGATTAACCCCTTGAGACATAAAATAAAAATTGTGAATATATTGTATGTATATAAGCAATGAAGACAGTGAATACCCGTTTTATGGGTGATATCCAAAATGACGTTCCATATATTATATATTCAGCCATTCATCCCTTAGAATGCACGTAAAAATCCTTCCGATTATACCTTTGCATTTTTTTTTTCGTCTCGTCTTCACTCCTCCTTCCCTTACGCTCCTCGAAATTATTATATGGTTTTTGAGATTTTTTCTCCACCCAATCTCCTTCGCCTCATTAAAAAGAAAGTCACCCCTTTCGTTCGGCTATTGGAATCATCAGCGCGGAGGCCTCCCGTCGCTCCCATGTTTGACCCTGATACATTTTTCTCGTGCGAAACTGATAACAAGAAGTTGATGATATAGAAGTGAAAATACTAGGAATCTTTTTCAAATAAGGGGAAAAGAAGAAAGGACAGAGAAATTAAATTCAAAAGCGTATGACAGCGCGTGACCATGAAGGGTGGGAGGGAGGCGAAGAAAAATGACAGAGAAAGAGAAAAAAGTTTCAAAGTTTTTCGACGTAGGTGGAGCCACAGTGCGTGTTAATATCTATATGTACCGACGTCTACCTTTCTGCGCTAGAGAATACAAATTTCACTCAGGCAAGTTCGCCGTTCTCCCTACTCCGTCGCCACACTTGGGGGCCCTGACCTCCCCTTCTTCTTTTTTCTTAATTGACATTTTTTATGATTTCCACTGCATTGTCGTAACTCGATTCCATTAGTGTAGTGGATATTTTTTTTAATTCACTCTCCCTTCTCCAATTTCCATTTTCTTTTACTTGTCAGACTTCCTCGCAACCTCTCCCACTCGATTTCACGGACTAATGGAATATCGTAGTTTGATACACGAAGACGATGCCCTTTTAACTTTTACAAGAAGATAACGACCTTTTCTTAAAAGTCGCAAGAAAAAAAAAGGTCTCATCGACTTTTCACAACGATCGTTCCTTATGATTGGCACTGTGTCAATTTCTCAGGGAGACTGGCAAAAACTCTGTTTTTGTATTGTCATCTTGTAAATACACATATGTGTCGAATATTATTATTTTTTTTTGATAAAGTACAAAAAGATTGATACGAGGGGAGAATAAAGCCAGACTAAGGTACTCTTTATCCTTTTTTTTTCACAGGACCCAATACCAAACGTGTATGTACGACAACTGGATATAATTTTGAATCCAATAATTGCCCAAAGCAAACGTGCGGTCAATATGTAGCTCGAAACATATCACCCTTTCATACAAAACATATCACTCTTCCACACAAAACACATCACCCTTCCATACGGAATTATATTTCACGATTCAATTCCATCTGCCAATTTACTTTTATATCTATACATGCATATTACAATCATACCCCGAAGTTACGTCTCAAATGGTTCCGTGATAGACAACGTTAGTCAAGCGCTTGTTAACCCGCATTTGTCAGGGAGATCAAAGACGAGGGCAAATTGCGAAATGCATTGCCAGTTCTGCGAGCATTGTTGTCTCACTTTCCTACGTGCAGACAAATAAGGACACGACGATGCACGTGGTACTGGCAGTGAATTTCGGGACGTGTCCTTGGACTGTACTGTCGAGTGACACGTGAGTGATAAAAAATGAAGTCGGGAGCATGACCGTGTTGCGTATTCGTAGACCGTAGCAGTACACTCGAAAATGGTCGACCGGTACGAAAAAAAAATCTTTGAATATTACTTTCAAGGTCATTATTCAAATTTCGATTTTCAGTTTCCCCTGGTGACTTTATATATCGTCGTTTGATCCTCGTTAGTTTTCTTTATTGAAACAATCGACCCATCGCGTTTCCCAGGGTAGCTCGTGAAGAATGGGGTTAAAAATGAAAAGGAAAAAAAATGAGGGGAAAAAAATATATTAATAGGAGGCAGCGAAAGAGAAACACAGGGAGAAACGAAATGAGATAGACGGAGCAGGTTTTCTGCGAGGAAGACAAGGACAGCGGGATTACTCATGCATCAAGAATAGCCAAGGGTACGACTGGCCATTATCCTTACGCAAAGTTAAGTCCCGTTTACACAGCAGTAATAATTTCGGGGATGCTGGAAATGCTCCTGTGTGTAGCAACACGGTTACTGCGCCCTGGAGGGGCACGTGCGACACGTGTACGGTCTGATTAGAGGTTTGAATTTTGGCATTCGATTAAACTGTTTAATCAGGCTGTACTTCTTCCAGGCTGTATATTAGTTTGTGTATGTATATTATTTATTGAGGATAATTAATTAACAAGATCCTTGCCGATCAGCTATTTTTATAGATTACTTGTGAACAACAATCTCGCGGTATGAAGTTTGATTGTCTTGCAAAATTATAATCGACGCTTTTGGGAAATCTTAATATCGAGTACATCAATCTATCGCGTTATCTATGATCTTGCATAATCATATCGGGTTGGATTAGGTTATGTATGCGGAAAGTTTTAATCCAGGTGGATCATACTGAACTTTCAATAGGATTCGCTGTGGATTTAGACGTTACCAGCAGTTTCTCGAAGTTTCGAGAGCTGGAAGAATTTTTCAGGACTTTGTTTATCTACGCAAGTAGTACCGAACTATGTGGACGCTGAACGACCGACGAGTTCACTCGAATCCATTCTGCACCGTTTTACTTCGTAGTTTTAACGAATTGGGTATATTTGCCATAGGATATGCTCTGCGACCCTTTTCTTTGATGTGCACTCTTGGCAGCATTACTGTATGTATGTACGTATATTGTTATCTGTCAGTTAAGTCGGATACCCGTACCCAATATAATTGGCAATGCTTAATTTATTAGATGACAAATGAGCATATCTGATTATTGCAAAAACCAATATGGTCATTTACAGTCCTTTGTGACTTATTTAGGCGAATTGCAGAGTGACTCCAGTTTCAGGATTTGAAAATCTCTTATCAATATTTTTACGTTCTCAAGTGACATAATGCAAGAATTTTTATTTCTACGACTAGAGTCATATTGCACTTGCGTCGTTTATCGTCGTTGTGTAGATAATGAAAAAAAAATTATTTGATATCATTATATTTCTAACGTTACCGCAATATGTACAAGTCATTGCGTGACTGTAGTAAAAAAAAGGCATTAAAAATATAATTAATTTGTCTCGTATGTGAAATTTGGAGGATAATTAATTTGAAAAGAAAAATTTTCATATGCAATTATACAATGTATAGTCCGGAGGATGTATTGATTAATGTTTCGAATTTGGAGTAGCAGTAATTAATTGGTTCTGATTAATGTTCTAAAATACTTCGTGGTTGGCAGATTACAAAATATTTCCATAAACAATGCTGCATCGATACTTCATGGGTAATTAAATACCACAAATACTCGTCACCATAATTCATAAAGGGTTTTATTTGGGTCGGTCGTTTTTATTGGTTTAATTTTATGTGACAAATTACGATTATCAGTTTTTGATATATAGGTATTCAATCGATAACCAATTGTTAGACCTCGTTACGCGATAAGAAAGAAAAAATTATAGCGATAACACGTTTACTATCAGGAATGGAAAAATCAAAAATATATAACGACAAATAATGTCTGTTTTGCATGTAAAAATATCCATCCCTTTTCCATTGATAATCCACCAAAGCGTTGCCGATCGCTTTCACAGCCCTCTTTTGTAGAAGGGAATCGATAAGGGAGAAATAAAAAAAATTTTCAGATAATTCAAAATAATTCAAACAACGCCACGAGTACGTAAGCACGTATAAAGGGCGAACGAGAAATAAAGCTGCAATCTCACAATCAAATAATATTTTAATCTAGTGAGGCTTAACAATTTTTTATCAAGAGGGTTGAAAACCCCAATTTTCAGAAAGTGCGTTTGCTTCGACGCCCAGTCTGACTACGTATCTACTACCCTACCTGCTATTACTCCACTAAATGAACCGTCGCTAATTAACTCCCGTCTGATTAAGAAATCTCTGTCTGGTATATTTATCGTAATACCAAAAAATTAGTTCTGGCAGTGCAGAGGTATTACGATAAAAAAATATATATTCCATACATACATGGCTATTCAAAAAAGAAAATAAAAAAGGAATTTGGATTGATAATCAAAATCTTTTCATGGTCTTTCACCTTGTGATTTATGACCTATACAGTATATGTAAACTGTATGTAGATAAGAAAGCTATACATACCTGTGATTAGAATAGCCATGGTAAAACGTTAGGAAGATGCCAGTATGGTACTGGTGTCACTTGGGTTATTAATTAGCTGGGTTAATGGTCGATTATCCTATCAGCCCCTCGGACGATTAGTCAGGGCCGTCGAGCATTAACCGTTGCGCTATGGTCTCTCAGTATAATATTTAGGAAGCTTCTTACACGAGTTGCGCATAACTTTCCTTGGCTCATTGTCTTCTCTAATCTCCCCGTAATTTCCTAAAACTTTTCCTCGTTATACCGGGTTATTCGTGACAAACGCATCAGCTGAAGTTGGACGCAATTGAACGATTACGTTAGTCGAGGCGGTCAGATCTTGTTAAACGAATAAAAGATTCCGAAGCTCGCGATATTAATAATCATCGATCTGCAGCCAACTTCAGTCGGTGCGTTTGTCGCGAGTAATCCTGATTGTAGCATTACATTTTTTTTCTTTCACGAAAAGCACAAACATTCCAATCACGCTAATCGAAGTTCGGAAAAACTCCGGTTTGAATGAGTTTTTATTTTACTAAAAGAAATATGCAATATTAAATTGCATTCGTTCGAAATTTCGCAATTTTGTTGTTCGCGTGTTGCTTCAGTAATACAAAAAAAGATCATGCGATACACGATTATTATTATTTTTCGTTAATCGATTATAACCTCGATATACAATACATTGAGAGGTTCGCGGATGAAAATAATATTTTGAAATTTCACTGGGTATTGCTCTAAATAATTCCATTTCAATTCCAACCGATACGTATCGATCAACGTCGACCTTAATCTCGTTGCGTCATTCGTGCAATTCGTCACCGATAGCCAAATAACACCGTACAGTACGAATTGCACGTGCAACGACAAATCCGAGTTTTACTCGATTCCTGGCTGCATCAACGAAATTTCAATTAATTCAATGACTACACGTATATAGCGATTTGTCACACGTGGCTAAAACGTCACTGTAAACCCATGAGAGATTTGCAGGCTCGATATAATAGCGTGAGCTCGTAAATTTGATTCCTCGAAAAAAAAAAAGTAAGGGTTAAAACAAAGGGTGGTTAATGTTTGCCCGTTTGAAAATTCATCAGCCGGAAAATGGAATATTCAATGGAATTTTTATATTTACGATAGAAGCAGATCACCCTGTACACGCAGTCTCGTGCGAGGGATTATAACGATTTTACGCCGAGGCAGCCGACGTCAGTCATAATGAATAAACGAGCCATTACGTTTACAAGCTGTCATTACTATAGCAGTACCCGCTTCTGGTATGAAAAGTAGAATCCCGCGCCGGTATCGTTTCTCCAATAAATCTCAGCTACCGTTCCATCCCGTGAGCCTCTGTTCTATAAAACTCGGCGAAGGTCGTCCTTATAAAATTCTCCCAAGAAATTCACTCGATTTATCCGAACCTCTTGTCAAACATGTTCGCAGGTGCATCTGGGCGAAGGCATCGCCGTTTGCGAGGAACAGCTGCGAGCTGTCAAGTGGAGCGACTATCGAAAATTAACCAGAGGCCTGGCAGCGATACTATTCAGCCCTACGGAACTGGCAACGTGTTCCGTGACGGGACAACGTTGGAGCCGTGCCGGAACCGCGACGGAACGACCGGTCAAACCAGCCCTCGACAGAGCCAAGGTTCAGGCCATCATATGTAAGAGAAATTTGATCATATCAATCGCACGTGGTTTGCGCTGACGTTTATTGAAATTTTTTTTATTTTTTTCTACATTAAATCGAACTTTGATCGATCGTCGAAATTCGTATCGCGTAATACCGGCTTAACAGTCGATTCTATAACGGTCTTGATTATTGCTGGTTTTCTACAATTTTTTATTTATCGATCGACCACGTATCGTAGCGCGTCAGGTTGGCACAGTGGACGAGGAAAGTGGGAAAGAACCGACGATAAGCAGTAGAGGAAAAGAGGCCGTGACGCTGACTCGTGTTAGGACAATACAGTACACGAGATTTCGCACTAAAATTTACACTGGATTTTCATGCAGTTTTGACTTTTCACCCTGTGACGTCACTCTCGTCCCAATCAATTGACACGTTTCTGGCGACAACTTAGCCTATCCGAAATTTCAACATTTCGAGAACATAAACTTTCCTCGAGAATCCGTATGGCAGTCACGGCTTAAACTAAGGCTTCTGTTAGATACGTCAACGTCGTGTTATCTTTCTAACGGTGGAAAGCGGGTATAATAATACGCACCTATAAGTACGTACTTATCATACGTATCAAAGTACCGAGAGACACGCTATTCGAACGTAAACTTACTTTTGAGTTGGCGACTCACGAGTTCTTGAAACTTTAGCAATGCATAAACTCTCGTGCATTAATTATTATACACGAATGCCGTGGAGATTCGTACAATGGCTTGACGGACATTTTCTATCGGCGGTTTATCGTCTGTCAAAACATTTAACGCGCGTCGGTGCAATCTGAATATCGGAAACCGGATTGAATTCACCCTATCTCGGTGTCTGATAAGGGAAACAGCTGGAGGCTACTGTTCCGATTATTTTATTAATGATGGAAGATCGTGAATCATTAGTCACTCGTACTTCTGACTGACTAGTTGTAAAACGAGCGCGCGATTAGTATGCTCTCCTCTCTCTCTCTCTCTCTCCCCCCTTGTCTTTGATATACGATAGTCTGTATATCCGTCTCTCTCTAACTCATTCTAAAGTCTGTCACAGTAGTCTCGTATATAACAGCGTTGTATGACTTATCGTTCGTGGCGGAGAGAATGGGCTTGAAGTCGTACGAACGCAGGACACGCGAAATTGGCTGTTTGTTCCGTGACCATAGACTAGAAATATTAAATTATCTTTGACGTTTTCGTAAAAGTAAATGAGGATTTTTTATTCATTGTAATTCTTCGATCTTTCACCTCCACCGTGGACCGTGGAGTGTATCCGATGATCGGTGAACCGAAGAGTTCATGAAATCGAACCAATCGATGAATCGGTGACTCGTGCAGTTCGATTTGATGCCTCGTCTTAATGCGGAGCGTTTATTAGATCGGAACAATCGAGGTAGAATGCTTGCAAAAAAAGTATATTGTTACCAAAAAAAAAAACCGTCCCTGTTTGAAACTATTCGAATGCGAATAACCCGAATGGCATTCAGAAAATTTTTCTTCTATTTTTCTCATCAAACTCGCGTATTTCCATGGTCACTGTTTTATTCAGAGAATCTCGAAATATTCAAAGTTAATTTTCCAGTTTACATCGCAAACTTCACTCTCTACGTGATTGCATCCCTAACTGCACATTTACACTGCACGTTGGGTACGAAAAATAATTGCAACTGCTGCTAGAGTTTCTTCAAGTGCTATCTTTTTCTTTGTGTGTGTGCGCGTATACGTGTTCTCACCGTATTGTCAATGGTTAAAATTAGACAACTTTTTTTGTAATAACTTCCTGACTTAAGTAAAGCAGTTCCTTGTTGATTAAAAAAATGGTCGAGCTATTCCGTGACCTATGGATCGATCAACGGATTATCAAGCTTTGCGTAAAATAAGTATAAAATAATTGAGAGAACGAAGCGGATCACTGATTGTTTTAATCTAGCCCAACCTGCCATCCAATTTGAAATAATAAAAATAATCATTCAATACCAAATAATTATCTACAAATTCCCATTTGCAGTTAATTGATTGTCGGTAAATTATTTTCAACTTCAATAATCTATTCGATCAATTGTATTCGAGCAATTATTCATCTCGATGAAAAATTTATTAAGCCAAATTGCTTTTCGATTGATTGTCGCTCGATCTATTGTTTTCGATAAACTTTCCGCGTATCCGTTATCGATTGTACCACAACGTGAAGTATCCATCGGCCACGCGATTTTCGTCGAAAGCATAACAACAGGAGAGACTGTCTGAAACAATATGAAAATCAATTATTTAACGTAATGGGTTAATGAAGCAAAAGGAAGGGGGACGAAAATGTATTTTAAAATATAATTTACTCGGTTCTATACGAAGTCGGGAAAGCTGAAAATCCAGTGGCTGACTGAATCGTGGTTATTAGGGCAGCTTAAGGACTCTGAACAGTTGATAAACAAAAAGAAATAGCTTGAAAGCTCCGCAAGCACCCTTGTACCTCGACAGAGCTTGACGTGTGCAGGGGGTGGTAAACCCGGGGGAGTTTAGGCAACCGAGCTGTAAGATTTCTGCTAGTTGAAAAACAAATTTCAAACGTCAAAGTTCTCGTATAACTTGTTTATGCACGGCAACGCCATCTGTCGACGCGCGGACGTGACTTTAGCTTCAGGATACGTTAACCGTTACGGTTGCTATTACTTTTCTTTGAAAATCTTTATCATAACGATTCTAGACCTTGTTCCTGTGTACAATGCATTACGTACTTGATGGAGTGAAGATAAAGGGTGCCTGAAAAACACGTAAGCACTTAATGGTTTACGCGCGCGTCAAATACACGGGGTGTATATTTTTGCCTATAAACGTCCTGGATATGAATATTTCGTATAACACCGAGGGGAGTGTATCTAGACGAATAATCAGAACTTGATTGTAGATCAAAGGAACGTAATTAATTTTTCGTGAGAGAGAGGACTGCTGCGAAATCCTTTTTTTTTCGCGTGAAAAATAAGATTGTGGTTTTTTAATTAAAAAATTAATGAACTCGAGAATTCGTTAGAAATCTGTAAATGAAATTTTCAATTTTATCGTCTCATTCGGCCGGAAAAATTTGAGGAAGAAATTTCACTCTCATTTCCTTTGTTTCGCGTCGTCGACTCTAGTGGGATGATTCTGCGAATGAGCAGGGGATCGTCTATTGATGCAGGGTAAAAAGGCGAGGAGAAGAGAAAAAAAAGAGGAAATATCGTTACGTAGATAGAAGCTAGTATTCGATTCGGAATAAACGACACGTGGAGTTTACGGGCTGGAAGATAGTGACGATTATTCGTTTCGCGAAAACCAAACGGTTACGGCTTGCAATATCGATATCGGTAAAGAAACGTGGTTTTATTTACGGTAGAATGTTTTTCAGTCGAAAAAAAAACACAAAAAATGTATTTCTTTCGTGTGACATAGTTTCCGATATTTTATGCGGAAAAATAATTCATTCGTAATATGGATTCAACGAAGTGAAAATGGTAACGAAATTAAAAAAAAATCATATTCACCCCATACTTCCAGCGACAGAAATCACGTCGAGTAATAAGAATACATGAAATTTGTTGAAAAACATTTTTTATAATTATAATTCTATAAACTTCGTTATGGACAAAAGTATAATGGTATTATCATACCGAATAGCTCTTATCTGCTGTTATTCAAGATTATGGGTAGTACAGTAAATTCTTATTGTTTAGTGAAAATGCTGGAAGCGCAAACGTCCGTGCTTTATGTAACGATAGATATAGCACGTGGTACTTTGTTTAAAATGAAATTTTTTATTGTCCCAGATTTTTTATCACCTTCGGGAAAGCATTGCGCAAGCATTTCTTTGCTTGTCTCAGGACTCGCCCGATTTAATGATATATTTATTTAGGCAATTCCACGGACAATATATGATTTCCACGAAGTGAAGTGAAGAAGCAAATGAAATTCAAGTGAAAAAATATTGATGCCTTTGAAATGTTTGGCAGTAACGCGAAATTTCCAAGGGTAGACGCTTTTGTGCCGTTTGAAATTTTATTTTGATCGATCTTCTATCACCGCAACGACTCCTTACGTTTGCCTTGAATTTGGAATTGGGCCAAGCAGATCGCTTTATTGACGGTTCAATATAAATATTGAAAACGCTTCAACATTGCGAAGCTCTATTGCGAGTCTTGTGCAAATATTTAATTTTCTAATAAGATACATTATTGTCTGTGAATTATACCTTTGTTTTTGTTTATCGAAAATTTCACAGCACCATATGCTTTCGGCAATATTCAAAATTTCGCAACGACTAGTATTCGCCCCATAATGCAGAAAAAAAGACAGAAAATGAGTGTAAAAAAAGAATTGGATTGGTTAAGATCAAAAATATAATCATATTATCCACGAAACATCAGTGCATATTCATTATACGTGCAAAAATTCCGTTTACAATGATTAAGCGCGAATTCCAAAGCTGATATCGAAATGATAAATTTTCAATAAGATCGAATCCTCGTAAACGACGCGAAACAAAAGAAAATATTCAATAAAAATTTCCACTAATTATTAACCTCACTATGTGTCTTGGCTAGAAAATAAAAGTCGTGAATCTTACGTGGACTTTTGTATATTTAAAAATTGTTCGCTTTTGGCGCAACATTACCGTAAAGAAGTTGCAAACCCATAATAAATTCGTTGGTAAATATCAAGAAAAACGAAGTAGCAAATTAAAGCATCCAAAAAAAACACGTGTTTTCAATGCTCAAACAAATCACTGGCTAAATCCGTATTACACGACCAGGTTTACGTCTGCTGAATAAATTTCATACAAATTTGGCGACAGTGGATTCTTATACGAATGCGTAGGCACTTATATACGCCATCGGAATAATGCTGAGGGTTTAATTGTGTTTCAGCCTACGTGACGTCGAGGTTTCCATCGGTGGACGTGAGTAGCGTCAAGCAAGTTTTGGCCTATAAGTGCAAGGAAAATTCTACTGCCCTTAAGATGAAATCCATTCGATACATCTGGTAAGTTGATTTTCTTGTTATTTTACTTTTTTTTTTTTTCTTTCCCCCTGTAAGAAGCGTCTAAGAATCCTCAACGAGGGAGAAAGAAACAGATCGAGTACAGGCGACAGTTAAATTTCAATAAAGACAAGAACCACTTACGATAAGCTCATTTACTCTTTGCCATTAGAATTGATGGGCTTCAATTTAACGTGAAATAGGGAATCACGAGGCAAATGTATAGATCTACATATATGTTAGGTACTAGGATATCCTAAAATAGTATTGGTAAAATAAATTTGAGTTGTAAAATAAAAAAAAATCTTTGCTAATGACTCGAAACTTTTAAATGTACCAGATAAGTAAAACTGTAGCCGCGAGTATTTTCGAGTTAATTGAGCTCATTGATGAATAAAAGAATATTTTTCCACTTTGCCACGACACGAGAGAGGTGAATAAAGCAAATGGTAAATAATTAAAAAAAAAGAGACTTGGCCGTACCACGAAGCCTAGCGCGAGTCTGTGCGAATCGAACTGAGAGAAGAGCAACATCTAAATTGTACTGCCCTTAATATTTCATTGGGATCCGTTTTCGCGTTTAAACCATGAATATTCAAGAGGCTTGTGTATCCTTTCAATATTACAAAAGGAACCTGGCTGGGTACCGTCTCTCAAATTTATCAACGGTATTCGACCTCACAAAATTCAACCCTCGCAGCGTTCCTTTTACTTCTTCGTTAAAAAGTAACTCAGACGGACAAATCTTGATTCTTCAAACGATTCGTTATTAAATAGAATCGAATGCTGCAGTCTCGTACCCTCGATTTCGATTAATCAAAGGACGATAGAAACTAAATTAATTTTATAAAAAAAAATCCAATAGGTTCTAGGTGTCCTGAAAATTCTATAGAAAATTCAGTATTACTCGGACAATGAATCCGTTGGCAATCAATGGTTGACCATATTCCCAATAGTTAGACTTGTCTGTGCGACGTGGAATTTGAAAAAAAAAGGACCGGATGTCAATATTGGATTATTGCCTTTGGATATATCAATACAGATATATCTCTATGCAGCATATATGTATTTGCCAAATGGGTCGACGCTGTTCATTACCAAAAAAAAAATTGGCACATCCAAAGCGATTCTATCCCTTGTCGAGTGTGAAGAAGAGATAGGGGTAAATGGCGTGATTCTTTTTTTGCTATTTTAGAAAAAGATTAAACCAACCTTTTCGTTCCTCTCAAGATGGGGCTAACGTCGTCTAATAAGACTCGTTTACACAGGAACGACGATCAAGACTAACGACACTTGGAGCTGGTCATTTGTAAAAGGGACCTGCGCTTTCATGAATGTTTTACTTTCATGTGAAAAATTTTGTTAGAGGATATCAGCATTTACGTAATAACCTTGAAAACTGTTATATAATTGGCATTCGCAACATAGCATATCTCAATACCAATGCTATAGTTGAAAATCAATGACGCCTCGAAAGGTACGGCTGACGAAGAAAAAGTATGCAACTGTCTCATGTATCCCAAAGGACATCGGCTAAGATAAACGTCCTGTACGTGGGGCAGGAGAAAAGAATCGAAGGCTTCGGTATTAGCTGAAACGGCAGACTCGATCTCATGGGAAAACTTCTTCAGGCATCCGTGCTTTGCACGATAGTGGGACTGTCATTTGCAATCTCTGACAATTTCAAGAAAACCTTACTCTGTGACCTATTCTCCGATAACATTCGATTGTAGCTAGAGAATCGTATCCCTGTATGCGAGAAGTGCGATTAACGAAGGACAATTATGAATAACAGTACGAATTAAGGTTATTTCAAAAGGCGAATAATGATTGAGATTTATAAAATTACCATGACAATCCTATTGATACTATGAACGATATCTGTTTCAGCGAACGCCAGGACACGGACACTTCGCCAAGGGCCGAATCCGAGGACAAGTGAGAGATGGCACTGGGTGCGTGCAGGGTGCAGCAGCCACCCGTCCTGCTACGTCGCGTCCTCCCGCACCCTGGACCAAGTGATAAGGAACCCTCGTCCGAGATCCAGTACGGCCACCCGGGAGACGATCCACATCCTCCTCGGGATAACCAGGATGAGAATCGCCGCCAGCTTCCACCATCCACCCTGCAATCACCTCAGACGTCACCAACAAGAAGACCACATGAAACGCTACCGGAGTCCTCGTTAATGACGTCATCATACACAGCAGTAGGAAGTCCTTCTGCAACAACAACAGCCACTACCGCTGGGAACAGCAGCCCTGGCTCGATAGGTGGTCTTATGAGACTTCACGCCATTCATCGTGCACTTCAGGCGACTCTGCATGCAGCTGCGTCTGCCGCTGCAGCCACTGCAGCTGCCAGCGACTATTTCTGAGCTACTTTCTAGGCTGATATAACCAAACTTTTGGCTCCTGCCGTACGGGATTATTTCACGTGGGTAATGTAAAGAATGGGAATCATCGGGGCGAAAGGGGCGCATGGAACTCTACCATCTTTTGGTACAGCATCGTATTGTCGCTCCTGCTTATACTAGTGGATACGATGCTGGTTACTACACTGTTGATACAGTACTGACGTTATACGTTATTACTCCTGTGGTATACTACGGTTTAATATTGTACGTTTGAACTTTGGCTGATTACACGAACGAGAATAGGGTTTCGGAAGTTGAAAATATTTCAATTTCCGATTAGGTACGGAATGTTTTATTTTGCTGTGTTATCAGCACGACATCGTACTGGCTTATGAGCATTAGGTATATCCAGCTGGATGGATTGTAAGATAAAACAATTGCGTGGATCGCTTAGGATATCTCATGTTTTTTTTTTTTGGGGGGGATGTCTCTTATTATCAAGGGGCTGTGTACAGTGTTATACAATATTAGCCTTTCGGTGTCTTCTAAGCAATCTAGGTTGAAATGGATAGGAGACAGAACGTGATACGTAACCATGGAGACTGGTGTGTTTCTCCCTTCCTTCCTCCCTTCCTCCCTCACCTGTTATACCGATTAACGAGACTGACAGATTTGATCTTTGGTCTTGCGTTTTAGTTGAAGAACGATCTTTTACTAGGATATTGTCAACGAATTTGAGAATCCAATTTTTTTTTCGTTGAATTTAATGTGTACAGTGTTATTAGCCAATTATGTTACGTCACTTTGCGACCCAGTTTCAGCCTAGAGTGACAGATGCACTGTTCGTGGTATAGGCAAGGGTTAATAATCGAGAATCAATAGCTAGTCCGATGCATCCTATGCAATTAGAAATGCAGGCCTAAGAGTGACGAATAAGATAAGGAAAGTGCAAACAAGGAAGAAACGTTGCGAATTTCTCTCGCGATTGCGATTTATCAGACGCATCATACGCATTTGGTCGGCGGACGGTAAAGAGATCGTAAAAGAATCCTGAGTTTTGGATATAAATTTTTTTTCACTTTTTAATACTCATGATCTCCTTTATTTTTTTTTTTTTATTTACTTATGCACATATACTGCCTATGCGTATGTAGCTTTCATTGCTGCTGCACTTGCATGCGTCTAGTCTATCTACTTTGTTCTGCATAGCACATGCAACGTCATAAACAGAAGCCAGAAGTCAGTGAGCATATATTCGGATCGCTGCGTAATGGTCAGACTGGTGGGTTTAGTGGCCGCGCTACATTTCCGGTTCAGTAATATGCTGGGAATTTGAAATCTCCTTATTTCACGATCGGTTGAATATTTCCCTTGTGATTGTTGGATGCAGTTGATGCGGATCCATCCAACCTAACCTAACCTCAAAAACGGTATAGAGAGCTTAGAAATAAACCGCGAATTCGCCAGATCAGAAACTCACGATCTTCTCGTTGACCCTCTGACATCATACTCGATAACGCGGTATCCTTTGCACGTCGACCTTATTTCCTTGCGGCGGTACAATGCAACGTGACACGTAATGAAAGAAAAGAGATGAAAAAATTTAACAAGAGACAGATAGAGGGATACATAAAAAGGGTATAGAAAAAACAAAACGAAACTCCCGTGGCGCCATGCAATTTTCTCTAGACACGCGAGAGAACTTCGTAACGTTCTTCCTTCGCCGTGGCCAAACAGGAATAATACCAAAAAAAAGAGAGAGAGAGAAGAAAGTAAAGATATATCGAGAGAAGATTAAAAGGGAAAGCGTGAAAGTTGATAACACGAAAATGAACGATATAGTGTATCAATATATTGATTGTGCAATACAAAGTGACCGTGGCGATTGAACATCGTGTACGGGAACGTGACTCGTCGACAGACCTTACGGGCCTAAAGGGGATTTTAACGACGTGGCGGATCGAAGGAAAGAAAAAAAGGAAGGAAAAGGCTTAAGGCAATGGAACAAATCTCGAGACGAGGTGATACAAAAATACACGAGCTTTTCAGGCTCTTTGACGTAAATGAGAGAATTTATTATGTGTACAGTCTCAGTTGAAATTGTATAAGAATCGATTAACGGCGGAACAACAATCCGCTCTGAGATAAGTAAATAAATAATTAAGGGTTGATCGAGAAGTGGATAAAGTTTATAGGGATGGGGAGGACAGGGGACGTCTTTCAACGATCATCAACGACCCGCAAAATTGTGCAATAATAAAAATGATACTAGTGCTAATTATCATAGCGATAGTAGGCTAATAATCGGGGGAGAGGGTTGGGGAGAATGTGAATATATAGTTGAAAAAAAAATTTGAGGAAAATGGGCGCGACCTTAGAAGCAACCGTATATAATAAAAGAAGAGCATCGTGTGTATCGTACGGAGACACGTGATGAATATCCGTAATGCGGAATTTTTTTGCATACATCTGTGTTACGTACGCGTGGTTGCGTAAAGCTACATCGTGGACCAAAAAAGAAAAATTCAAAATTCTTTCCCAACTGTGCACGTTCCACACGTATGCTTGGTCGGTGCGTGCGTGTGTCTCGTGCACAGATGAATTTTTACTTTTCGGGATCGCTTATTTTTTTTTTTATTATTTCCTTAATTTGCGTTTGACCCGCTTTTCTTTTTTCTTTTTTAATCACGAAGTTTATGGTGCGGTTCGGACGAGTAGTCCAAGTTGTGATAAAGCATTGCCGAGATAAAGATGTGACTGATTATCGTGAAATGGATGAGAGTGAAATGAGAAGGGGATAAGACGATGGTACGGCCGTGAGAGAGAAAGAGAGAAAACGAATGCGTGAAAAAAATGTTAATCAAGGGTGAAGAGAATTAAAAAAGACAAACAGATGTCTCTTCGGTGCCGAGAGTCGCGTCCAGGACTTAGATAAATTATTTCTCTTTATTTTCTGGTTGGCTGTGTGAAGAAATCTTAGGTGAAAATAAAAGGAGAAAAAGAGAGAAAGAAATAGTGGGAGAGAAGGAGGTGAGCTTGGAGGTGAAAGATGGGAGAATGGGGTCATGAGTCATCATCAGATGGGTGATAAGCGCTGTGTGTAATTTCTGTAAGATGATTATGGGTACGTTGAGGATGGGAGGGGGGGCAGGGAGGGTAAGTGCGTTTTTCGAGGTGAATGAAAAAAAAATTTAGAAAGGGCATCACTGGCGATCAGCCGAGCCCCTTCCGGGATACAAGGGTAGAAAAAACTTTTTTCAATAGATACGCCTAATATATATAAATATATACATATACATATAGTATATATTATATTATTATATTATATATCGAATTATATGATTATTGTCGGATAGATGAACTTATTATATATCATTTGTTGGGAGAGCGTTATATATTATTATACATTATACATATTTAATATATATCTATACATACATATATATATATTTAGGGATATTTATTTGTTGATTATTTGGTGATATATACTATATTATGATTTTATAAGGAGGCCCCGGATTCACCCGTGCGATGGCTTTTCTTTATGTTCTCCTTCGCCTGAGAATTATATTATTATCGTTATTATTATTACCACTACTATTACCACTACTACTAGTACTATTATTATTATTATCATCATTATTATTATTATGCATACACGCGACGCGGCGATGTGTGTGAATCCTCGATAAAGGTGCCTGTTGACAGTTTCGCTGATTTACCGAGGCTCGCGTTCAAAATTTCTATTAAGTAATACATTACTGACCGACCCGAATTTCAAGGCGGGTCGGCGTGAGCGCGCATGCGCAGAACGAGCGAGGGATGCAAGATAAAATACGAGCCAATATCGAAATGTTCTTGGGCTTAAAAAGTAAAACCTAAAATCTTATGAAAAACGAAGGGAGGCAAATCCCCGCGTCATTTATGTATAAATAATATCAGTGAAAGTCGAGGACACGATTCTGAACGGAGCAGATATGACCGATTGCAGTTACCAGGAATTTAATTTAATGAGAAACCGATTAATTCCCTCTTATTACCTTATTCTCTAATTTCTTGTACGTACGTGACCTCTTATCTTTCCTTAGTAAGTTCAATTAGGATCGATGCAATTTTCAAAGCTGACACGTTAAGATCTTTCAGCTGCAACGGTGTGCTGCGATCGAAATGCACCTTTTTTTTTTCTTCCAAATTCCAATTGCAACGTACCCGTTACGTCGGATGTGAAAGGGGGGTGGATAGGTGAACGGTAGGGTGGTTTTATGGGCAGCCACAAGGTTTGAATAATAAATAACTGCGAATGGCGTTTAGTGAATTTTCGGTCTGCGATTCGTTAAACTTTTACGGAGATAGAATAGCTGGGCTGTGACGCTATGGGCGTCCCTGTAACGTGCGTTGCCGGTGCACTTATGCATCCTATTGCCCCCGTCGGATGCAGCTGCACGGAATTGCAATGTCTCACGTAAATATCTATATATATATACCAAGTGCAATATAGAGCCAGATCGATAAGCTTGATTCGATTACACGTAGAGTATATAAAAATATGTTATACCATATAATCGTGAAATGTCAATGGGAATAATCGCGTGGTCGAGTTGCGCATGCGCACCGTTGTATTATTAATAATTACACAGCGCACTACTATTAGTTTCGTTCCTATTAATTAATCGTAACTGGTAGCCTCTAGTCTAGTGGGTCTGCCGAAGGTAACCGAATTATCCTTCGGTGAATTCGCGCGCGAAGTCAGTTCAGCCTTGCCTAATTAGCCGTTGCAATAATTAACGCATATGAGAATATTCGGTTCGCTCTGTTCAGAATCGTAAAAGACGCGCGAGGAGAGTAGGTGGAGAGTGCACGTGCGCGTACGTGGGTGTATGAGAAAATCGAGCGATCAAGGAAACAAAAAAAAAACAAAAAAATGAATGCCGTTGATGGCTTTGGAGGAGGAGGGGCTGAAACGGAGTGAAAAAAATACATCCCAAATGGCAAACGGATATAGTAGTGAGAATTAATTTTGTTCTTTTTTCTTTTTCTTTTTCTTGAGCTTTTCATTTATTTTTGATGGCACGCGATGAAAGGCGCGCGCGCGCGTGTGCGTATGGAGAGCCAAGAGAGCTACAGTACGAGCCAAAAATAAAATCTTGTGAAAGTGCATCCAAATGCATTCCGAGGCCTCGTTAGAGGTGAATTCATTGTGAGTCAATGAATGCAGCTGCGAGGTCTTGATATACCAAAACACTGTTAGAGAAATTTTCAACGAATTTTTTGCGAGTCGATAGCGCGAGGCGATATTCACGTGGGTGTGAGTCGGACGTATGTGTTCGAGAGATTTTAAAGATTTATGTGAAAACGCGGGGAGTTTCTTTTTTTCTTTTTTTTTCTGTATAGGATTAGCTTATATCTAATGATCGATTCTACGCGTAATGCGTTGATGCGATTACGAGAGAAACGAGAGAGGCTGTACAGATAAGTGTGTGTGTGTGTGTGTGTGTGTGTGTGTGTGAGAGAGAGAGAGAGAGAGAAACAGAATTGTGAAAAGTTAAGTGGAAAGGAAAGATAAACAGAAGTGATGTTTAAGATTTAAGAGAAAGAGAGAGAGAGAGAGAGAGAGAGAGAGAGAGAGAGAGAGGGAGAGGAGTGATAGTCACTCGATACACAAGTAACATACTCCATTGCCTTACGATAATAGATAATACGTTTACACGTAAGCGTAGGTAGTGTTAAATGCCGATATACCTATTTAAGTAGCGTTACCAAGATTAAAAAAAAAACATGGAGATAAGTGAAGACGAAGTAAAAAAGCAGAAAAATAGGTAAAATATCGTAAAGGGATATAAAAAAAAAAGTACGAAAAACCCTTGTGTATAGTTACCCGCGAAAGTTTCGATCGACCACCTCCCAAAAACCAAGCGTTCATTGGACTTTCTTGTGTTACTGACTACCAAAAAAATGGAAAAAATGCACAAAAAATGAAAACTTCACGCGTGACAGTGCGCTCGACGTTACGGTATGTCGGAGCGTGACTTTTTGAAATTACAGACATTTTTTGAAATCTTTTATGTTCATTTACTTATTACTTGTGTCGTTTCGTTTTGCCTTTAATGTATTCTTTTTCACGTTGCCCTCTTCATCAGCTGTAAATATCTACGGGAGTGCTCGTTGCCGCGGATACAATTTTTACGTTTATTTTTCGTATAAAATTTAACTTGGCAATGTCAAATTTTTGTTCCGTTTACGCCCACGAAAGATTTGGTGGATTTTCGAAAATTGTGTGATTTTTATTTGTCATTTCCTACATTTTGGTTTTCGGTATCACGAGGGTAAAAAGTCTTATCCCGTAGCCGATTAATTAGCCCGCGTCGTTGATTAGTGTAAGGCCGAGCGAGCGAAGTGGGACTCACGCCCTTTTTCTCGGCGTTTCGCAATAACATATATAGATACCGAACATCGCAACACAGAAATATCTCGTTGGCGTATTGAGAGCAATTCGATGAGAAGCGATAAATTAAAAATTTCCAAAATCCGACGCGAGACAGAACGAATGGGTAGAAAAACGAAGGTAAAAAGAAACCCGGAAATTTACCCAATGCCATTAGTACAATTTTCCGGCCTTAAATATTTCGCTAACATCTTTCGATACTCCCTCGGGATGAAACCTGAGACTTTCGGTTGCGTCGGATACTCGCAGCGTTTTCGTACTTTACATGCGTAATTAATAAATTCAAATTGATACAGAAGTGTGTATTAGGGAG
The DNA here is from genome assembly GCA_030142595.1 of Trachelus iudaicus. Lineage (NCBI taxonomy): Eukaryota > Metazoa > Arthropoda > Insecta > Hymenoptera > Cephidae > Trachelus > Trachelus iudaicus. The sequence goes on from JARQTH010000316.1 coordinate 778,198, forward strand.
GAAGAAAAAAATTTACAAAAAATATTCCCCAAGCAGTTCGTATTCCAGGGATATCGTGTTACACAAATTGTAATCATGTCGACGACACTAATTCACAGGGTAATTTGTTGTGCGGAGGAGATAATTGAAAGAAAATTTTTTTCAAATTAAAACCATAAAAAAAACATCTCATGGAAAACAAAAAACCAGTCAAAGAGAAACGGACATTCTAAATATCTTATTTCTCATAATTTGGTAAAAAGTTTAGTACAAGGGAATACCTATATATTCCTAAATATATAAATAAACACTCAGACCACAAAAAAAGCACGAAAGATATTCAGAATCCTTAAATTTTTCCCCGTCCGCGTAAAAAAAATGTCAAGTTTTCAGCCATCACGATTCCTTATGCTTCCATTTTTCATTTTACAGTCTTTCGTCTCTGTTCTCTTTTTTTCTATATTTAAAACATTTTTTTTGCTTCCCTCCTACTTGACATTTCCATTCATTTCTAAACTCGCATAAGCCTAGCGTACGTGGGCGGTCATCGTAAAAGGAATCGTTGCAAGGACGAAGCTTTGGTTTTATTAATTTTTGTTCTGTACCCTACGATATCATTACTCGTGTTCGGTCATAAAGATTTACGTTCAAAAATAAAAAAAAAAAGAATGAGTATTTCGCGCGTTACAAAAATTCCAAAAATACCGAACACCAATATCCGAGAGTGTCTTGTCAAAATTCAATTTATCGATACATAATTATGGGGCGTGCGAAAATAATATATACGCCTGTCCATCTTTTGACACTTCTTAACTTCAAGACGTCATTCGCTACCAATAACTCATAAGCCACGTGCTTTTTCAATCGTCGAGGGACGTTTCATTTCCCCCGTCCTATATCGTTTCGTCATGCCCTTTCTTGACGAAAATATATAAACGCCAAAAAAAGTAAATTTACTCATTTTACAAACATAAGTTTGCATATGGATTACGGATTGTCTTATATTCTTACTCGACCATTTATTTGTATTTTGGATCGTGTCTTTTTTAATTTTTTTTTCTTCCTCGTTCACTCGTCAAGTCGTATACGCTGGCTATATAAATTCGTATATACTCTCTTCGCGGTAACATTTTCATTTATCGCATTAGATACGCTATTATACCATTCGGTAACGTTATTATCATACGAGCCAATCGATCACTTGGAAATGGTGTTCGACTCACGTGCGGTTGCGCGAGATCGTGCCTTTACTCGTTCGTTGTGTAGATATTTTTAAAGAAACTCGTATATTTGACTGCGAGTCGCGTAAATTGACGGATATTGTCAGAAAGCTTTTTTCTTTTCACTCGAAGAGTGACCCCTTCGTACCATTTGTCAATCGAGGATAATGGTGATCGATACGAACGTCTGATTTGTCACCAAGTGAATTCGTGATTCCGATTTAACACTGTTGAAGACATTCTATGGATTTTTTCCCCTCAAATTGTCAATACTGTCGTATCGCATAGCAGTGAGAAGTAAGGATTGAGGTTTTCGTATTTTTTGCAAAAAAATAAAATTTGTAGACAAAAAATTTGTAAAAATCGTCAACGCAAATTTTGCCCGTGGCCGTTAGGCGCCAATGAGCGTCGATGGTGAGAGATAAAGGCGCGTTTTTTGAATGTGATAACTAATAAAAAAGAACAGATATTCACTCTTTAAATAAAAGCCCAACCATTTATGATCCCTCGAAATTCTCATTTTTCTGCTCGATCGTACTTTACGTATCGCGAAAATTTTTTTGATCCGCGATTAACGTAGAAACCTCATATGACGATCGTCGTCGAAGTAAAATTAACTGTGCAAATCCCACAGGGAAATATTTGCCGCGCGTCAACGGTGGTGGGTTCGCCTTAATTTTACGATAACAATGTTATACTAAACGAAACTGTAAAGGACTTGCTGTACGGTCACGCCGTGTATGCTGTTACATGCGTGCAACGTAGCGACAACGATACCGACAGCGAGATTAAACAAACAAACATATGGTGTGATATCTTATCTTGCTTACGTTGTTAAATAATTTAAAGAAAACAAGAGCAACAAGAAAATAACCCACGGTTACCGTAGTAGTGATATAAATATAAGTGTATATATATATATATATGTATGCAACTAAGAAAATTACTATATATACATATATATATATATATATATATATGCATATGTATATCATAGTATGATAGTAAATATATATATACATATATATTTAATAGGAAACGCTTGTTAGAGAGTTCCGAGTCCTTAGGTAATAATTAAACCGTTAATTTATATCTAGCGACAATTAATTATTAAAGGTTACTATCGATTACCAATCATTATTGTTACTAGCTAATGTAATTAATTATAATAGGATTTAGAAGTTTTGGAAAAAAAATTAATGGGTGTTCATTCGTGTGTAGATAAATAATTTTATTTTGTTTTATTATTATTATTATTATTGTTAATATTATTTGCCGTTATGTCTTTCCTTCTTTTTTCTCTCTCGGTTCGGCGTTAAACGTACCGTTTACCAGTTGTATCATTTCGCCTCAACGTTGTTCTATTAAATTTCATTGTCTCTATCTGTGAAATCGTTTTCTTACGATCATTTTTTTTCTTTCTCTTTCGATTATTATTATTATTTCTTTCATTGCCTTCACACTGCGGAGAAAAAAGAAATGGAAACTTAATTCTTGATCCGATCGGAAATCACGCGTTTACCTCAGCTTCCGGTCGGACGCGTTGCACATTAAACCACAAGGCGCTTAAAGATTTATTGGTGAAATTTTATAACCGTGCGTTTCGTCAATTCGAGCAAGAAAAAAAAATCGCAAAAACACGATAACCCAATTAATGAACGTCGCTGCGTTGATGCGCGACGGGACAAGAAAAAAAAACATGTAGGGGGATATTAAGAGTATGTAAAAAAAAATGCTAAAAAAACCAACTATCTTGCGGTTGTGATAAGCTAATTGTTTCTAAAAAAAAAGAAGAAGCAAATGTGCAGATATATATACACACGAACATACACACAGAGACAGATATTCATACAATGTGTATAAACAAAAATATATTATTTATCGGTCGGAGCGGCTTATTCTGATTTATTTTGTTGTGTCATTGCAGACTTCTGTGTTACTTTTTAATAAATTTACGCATTATTTTGTTTCCTCTCGTCTGTTCATTTTATTTTTTCACACACAACTTGCACCGTACGACAGCGGCGCCATCTTCCGTTCCCTGGTTGTATGACCTTACGGAATCTTTGCTTCATTAAATATCACTCACATATTATGATTTTTGGCCACAAGATCACTCCACTTTCGTTACAAACAATGTGTTCAATAATTGTATCGTTGCGTGTTTTCGCGCGAAGCTTTTTACTGCGTAATCATATCGCGCGCCAACCCTAGGTAAATCACGGCAATTTACCATTGGACCCTTATAAGTCTCCACTTAATGTCACGCCAGGGAAATGCTGCGATTTTCTCACGGGGACTAAAGAATTGGCTGGGTACAATGATTTTTCAAGAGAGAACGTTACAACGCGGAATAAATTAACAACCGTTATTGGAGTATACGAACGGAATTAATATGTTATCATCAAGGATTATGGGTATTCGTTACCGACTGTGCATCAAACTTTAAACATAACCTAAAAGCAGTTAGAGGTTGGACCAGAGTTTCGTTACACGATTAGCGGTGTAATTACTGCATGTTTCTAGAAACTCGTGAAAGTTTGCCAATTTATACGAGTGCTTTCGAGAAGATATATAATTTTCGCGACGGTAGCTTTGATATCGTTTCAGATATCGCATTTTAACAGCACCCAGTGGTATAGAAAATAAAATTGTATTGTTTTTGAAATTTTAATTGGAAGTTGGAAGTTTCTTGGAAAAGACTCAAAGGGAGAAATAAATGAAGTGGTCGCGAAGGAAAAATGGAAGGAAAAAAGGAGGTAGTACAAAGTAAATAAATTATGTGAGTAAAATTAATCAACAGATATATAATTGAATTAAGACAGTCTGTTTGAAAATGACTTTCACTGTATCCTATTCAGTTGGAAATTGAGCAAGAAAAAAGTAATAGAAAAAAAAAGAACTTTATTACCATCATTTGCAAAATTTATGGTGCGACGAAACTTTACTCATCCAGTTGCTAATCTAATTTTCTTATCAGTGCTGTCTAGCAGTTCGCTTCTGGAAGCAAAGAAAGATAGGAAAGAGGTACGAGAGAAGAAAAGCATATTAAAGACGAAATGAACGGAGGAAAAACGTAAAAGACACATTCACACGGGAAACACCATAACTCTCACGTAAATCATCCAGTCCGTCATTTCAAATTGTCCGAATAAATTATTCATTGACGATGGGATTTATGACCGTCTTTCAAGAATTTTAAATAAAGGGTAAATTGATTGGGTAATTGTTGGGAATATTGATGTTAGCTTACATTTAATTAATAATAACAAGGTCAATAGTAGCCTTTTGTATAAGTTGCTTAGATTTTATGTTATTTGTAAAATCGTGCAAAGCTTCTACAATGATACTCATTGTATAAAGTTTATACTCGTAGACGGGAAAATGTAGGCTGATAAGCATCTGTCTTGTTTACTTACTCACTTGTCTACCTGCACACTTTGTTCTTGATAGACGGCTGTATTAATTCGTTGAGCACTTAAAAGTTAGCAAGAAAAGGTTTTAGCTGGGCGAAATTGAGCTTTAATTCGTTTACGCGGAGAAGCGGAGTAGATGCCTTGTATATTTTAGGAGAGGTAGCGAAAGAAGTAAAAGAACAAAAATACGATGACGACTAAAAGAGCAAACGAATAGTAGCAAATATGAGAGTGAAAAAGAGAAGTAAACACGAAGCAAAGTCTAGAAGTTTGTGGCGGAGAAAAAAAATCGGACATTTAATAAATGCATAATTTTACGTATAAAAAAGTTATTATCCTATCTTCAAAATGTAGTAGTTACATTTTGATGAGATCGCTAGAAAAATCGTGGTAAATAAAGTTTTGCGAAAAACAAAAAGAAAACGTAAAATTTAACAAAACCCAGTGGTCCTGGTAAACGAGTATTTCAAAGGGAATTCTTAGAAAGTCATCATTCTATTATACATTACTTTCAGATTTAATCTCGTGCAACGTATCTACGTTTATGTAAAAGAAAACTACGACCGAACGTGCATTCGTATCCGACGAAAATTATGCAATATGAATTTCATGTTGCATGTAAATCAACCCGATAAAAAAAAATCCCTAGGGATGTTTGCTATCGGAGCGAAAACCGATGAAAGAGACGGATAGCCAAAGTTTCTCGGGGCTTCCAACTATCCGTAACACTACAGGGAGTTTCGCAAGCGGCACTGAGAAAGAGCAAACTGCGAGATAAAGTGACGGCGTAAACAGTAAGAGAAATCAAGAATTGGAATGTATGTTCATGGAGAATGAAAGTTTGAAAATCTTTTAAGAAACTTTCTATCCAATTTTAACATTTCATTCTCATTCCGTGAAGGTAATTTTAAAGTAGGATAAGTCAAGCCAACCCGTGCAACGCGAGTAACGCTAAGGTTATAATTACGAAACAACGAAATTCAAAATGAAATGGATAATCCATTACGGACAAAAAATGGAAAAAAAGTATTAACGGTAAAATTCGCTTCTCATCGCGACTCTCACTAGCTTCTACGTACTTGCTGTGTATACAGTATATCATTATACATATATTCGGTACGTTGTTATATTTCGTGATTAAATTAAATAAGGAGACGACATACACATAGCGAAACTCTTAAACTCAGTGATAAAACGCAGGGAGCTTCGCTCGGCCGGTCGGCGTCGTTAAGGGCGCAAGTCAATGCATGAAACAACAGCAATAACTATTGTAATTAATTAGGAGGTAATGTTAAGTAGTAAAGTCCACGTTAAGTCAAGCATTGAGGTAAGTTTTTTCACCCGTGCGAGTAACGTCTAACACTTTTGTGATTTACGGTTGCGATTCGCGCACGTGGGCTCTTTACGGAGTTTCGTAGTAAACTGTGCAAATTTCGTAGAGACTTTTTTCGAATCTTCGAGACGCGAACGACTTCCGGAAGTGAAGCATAAAAAACGAAGGAAAAAAATAAATATCAAGTGTATACGTCGAGAAACATTAACGATTCGCAAATTCGTATTGGATTGAAATTCGGCAAATTTGTTTTTTTTTTTTTTTTTTTCGTGTAAATGAAGCGACGAGTACGATTGACCGATTTTCCAAAGAAAGTTATACATAAAAAAAAATTACGAGATAACGTTTTCACGAGATAATTAATTTGTTCGATTAATTTATTCATTGGTAAATGTCAGTGTCTGTCGACAGCTTCGATAATAACTCAACGTTACGTTCTGGAAATTAGAAAAATGTTATCGCAAATCGACTTTACTTGTCGATACCAAAAATTTGTCCTATAATTTTATCTCTCGATCCACGAAACAATCGAACAAATCGCAAATCGCAAAATTGCCAGATACTCGCGAGCAGGCTAATGATAATACAGTAATTGTGATAAACCATTAAATAATTAGAGAGTAACGTTATTACGAGTGATTATTAATAATAACAATATTAATTAAAAATGAAAATTAACAAGGGGGCGCGAAAAGGACACGCGATTGAGACAAGGTAATGATATACAAGATAACGAAGAAACGTAGCGAAAGCGAGAATTAAGAAATTTAAGGAAAAAGAAGAAAAAAAAAATATGAAATACACAGAATAATTACATACAGGGAAGAAACGATTATTATTAATTAAACAAATGACTATTGTTCTCATTAACCATCGTTATTGTCACGGCTATAATTATTATTAACGATCACGACGACGATGATTATTACAAGGTATTTATCATACTGTTGTCATTATTATTATCATTATCATTATTATTGTCATTATTGCCAATAAGCATCCACCGATCGCCCGGTAGTTAACTAATTATTAAGAAACCAAAAAAAATAATTAAACAAATTAAATGAACAAGAGAAAACCCCGTAGTGGCCCTCGGTGGTGCGACAACAATTAATTAACGATCTTAATTAACGTTCATCATTACTATTGTGTAACAAGTAAAGATGTACTTGCTAGTCAATGTTCAATGTTGAAGAAATATTTATCTGGGAAAAAAAAATAAATGCATATACGTTGTTTACACCAATTCCCCGTAATTTTCGTAATTTAACAATGTGACCCCCCCCCCCCCAATCCCTCCCTCCTCAAACCCTTTACCACTTTCTTTTCCTTCGAATTCAGTAAACAGATTTTTTTTAACAGAACACAGCAATGTTTAGCGACCAGTGGAACATCGGAGAATGTTAAAAAAGAGATCGCTGTCAGAAATTATTTTGAAATAAAAATAAAAAAAATTACCGGATATCAGAACGACAGTAAACAATCGATTGATGTCCAGATGCTGTTATCGTTCAATTTTCGTCGTATATCAACGGACGCTAAGAGGAAACGTCACTTAGGGACAAATTGTGAGGGACCAGACACTTAACAACGTAGAAAGAAGCTGAGCGTAAAGAGAAAGAAAATTATTAAAGGTACATAAATTTGTTTACTATGTATAGAAGGTTTATGTAATATACAGGGTGTTCAGACTATTACTAGCCAGCATTATTTTTGTAAATGGAATATATTAGAAAAAAATGATAGAGGA